>VWZD01001157.1:363-146584 GCA_013396695.1 Sakesphorus luctuosus | reverse complement strand
TTTGGGGAGAAAAAAAATCGATATCGTGAGAACATCACTGATGAACAGGATCCAGATCAAGACACTGATCAAAAATGCACTCAATTAAGATAAGAGGATTACTTTTTCATGTTCCCCATGTCAGTGCTCTGGTCTGTGGAAAATACTGTTCCAGTCTCCTTAATTTATCATTAACTTGACTCTTGAGAATCACTGCTACTTCTAAATCAAATCTATTTCATTTGAGGACATATGGCATTATCACCAAATAACTCAAAACATGTATCAAATAGTTATTGTGTGGCACTTTAATGTGGATTTGATTTGCACCTTTTAAAGGGTTAGGGAGTTGACTACTCATTCCATTTACTAGTGGAGTTTTTTGTCTTCCCCTTCTTAAAGGACAAATTTGGGGATTCTTTCTTTTTAAACTTGAAGAGAGATCAAGGACCTTAATGGGGCTGAGGGGTTGCTGCTGGTTTTGTGCCATACCTCAGAGACAGAACAAAAAGATGGAGAAATTTGGTCCAATGCTGAAGTGTTAAATGAGACAGCTCAAGCGAAAACATTTCTCTTACATTTTAACTTTCTTCCCAGAAGACTTGCTAAAATGAAACTCCATTTTAAACTTTCTATGTTTATCAAAGGAAAGAAATGATAGAAAGATGATTGTTTTTCTTCATTATTTTTCAATTTGGAAAAGAAATAGGTGGTGTTATAAAAACATACTATGTATTATAGACATTTCGATGTGTTTGGGTGCTTGTGAAATATAAAATTGTTATTTTTACCCAGATTCATCTGCAGTTACTGCAGTTCTGAATGAAATAAATAAAAGACATAACTTTAAGACCTGAAAGACATTATGAATTAAATCATATATATTTAAAACAAGCAAAATTTTAAAATTACAAAATTTATTGTAAAAATTATTTTTCCTCTTTTAAGAAAAAAATTGAGCAGGCATTGTGTGAAATAAGTCAACAGGTTTAAGGAAACATAAGGAAGTGCATTACTGTACAGCGCTTTATTAAATACTGCAACTCATTGCAACAGACATTGTAGCAGCCAAAAATAATTAGAAACATAAAGAGCAATTAGACAAACTGGAAGGAAGATGAATTCTGGTGCTAATACAATAACCTAGGTACCTTCTTTTCTCAAACCTGAGGTGTGAATGGAGTGGTATAAAAGCGACAGTCTTAGTTTTTCCTTTTCCTTTTCCTTTTCCTTTTCCTTTTCCTTTTCCTTTTCCTTTTCCTTTTCCTTTTCCTTTTCCTTTTCCTTTTCCTTTTCCTTTTCCTTTTTTCATTTCCCACTTTCTTTCCTTTTCCTTTTCTCTTTCCCTTTTTCTTTCCCTTTCCCTTTCCCCTTCCCTCCCCCCTCCCTTTCCCATCCCCTTTCCCACCCTCTCTTTCACATTCCCTTTCCCCACCCTCTCTTTCACATTCCCTTTTTCCGTCTTCAACTTCTATGAGTTTCAGCTGACTGAACTGTATGTCCTTGCCTTGAGTGTGAGTATTTTCTACTAGAAGCTGAAATTTTCAGGAATTCTGTCACTGAAAGAGCTTCCTCAAGCAGCCATCATAGTTACCTTCATCCTGACATGGGTAATGGAACAAGGCAGAAGAAAATAATATTTTCAAGAGCCATTTTTAACTCCAAATGCTAAAGATTTGTACAAAGCTGGAAAAAGACCTACGTGTAAGGAAGTTTAGTGGTCCAATTTTTTCACTATCAAGAATCTCATCCAGAATACCTGATGGTGGAGGTGACTACAATTTATATTTTCTATTATTTTAAGAAATTACATAGGATAGCTGCTAGCATTTTTGTCTCATTGCTTGCTTATTAATCTGGAGTGACAGTTACAAATCCTTGAAAAAGCAGTGGGGAATTACTAACATTTAAATTGGAATTTCAGGTCCTGCCTGACAACTTGGAAGTAATGACTAGTTTTAGTCTTGTAGCCATTGTTTGAAGTTTTAATTTTTTTTTTTACTAAATGTTTATTCTTGTTTAAAATTCCTATTGCAAAGTTCAGATCTGTAAGACTGTTTGGGGTGCTTAGATATTATTCTTTATTTCCAACTAAAATTGTTCTGTAACCCATCATTTCCACTAACCAGTGCACAATGGAGGAGACTGATAGTATATCAGTTTTCAGATGGATTAATTGGAGAGACTGAATTGTACAGTGAGTGAAGGATCTTGGAATTCTGGAGCTCTTATTTCTCTTTCCATCTCCTCAACCTGCCTAAATATAGAGCTAGTAGAGACCACAGGGCCATTGGTAGGTACCTCAATGGAAACACTGTTTTTCCTCTCTCCTTCAGTGGTGTTATTTTTTCTTCTTTTTCCTATATTCAGATGCAGCCTCAGAGAAACTGGACCAATGATGAGTTGCCAATAACTTTTCACAGCACATGATCAGAACAAAAAATTTTTAAGGCTCAGGCTGAAGTAAAGAGGCAACTGGGACAAATACATGCACAGAAAATATTAAAGAAATTAACTTTTTTTACCCATGGCATTCACAATAGGTGTTTGTCACAGGCAAAATTCTGATATCATCTGGACTGGTTTACCAACACCAAGTTAATAATGTGTTATCTTGAGAGCAGAAACCTGCTGAGATAAGCAAACCTAACATTTGAAGTCCTGCGCTTCCCATTAAAATATTTGTATTACACTGTAGAAATGTGGATTTGCTTACTGCGCAGATTTCCATAAAATTATTGCCGTGCTCAGTTGGAATAGTGCGCAAATTGACTGAAGGCATTGGGTGAGACTAAAAATGACATTAGCATTTTGTCTCTCAAAATGCAGCAAAAAAGGTTTCCACAGTGCGTTTGGAGGTTATTTTCTCTATGGGGCACAAAGTAACATGGAATGGTTTTAAGTTCTTCTGTTTTCAAATGTCCTTCAACTTGTTAATTTCCAGGCCCCTGCCACTGTTCGCTGTGATTCATTGCAGCAGTGAATAACGAATGTCACCAAAATAGTGAGATCGCCTGAGCTATTTCAGAAATTAATGGACTGACTGTGATATACTGGAGCCTCTTTCATGCATCTATAATTGGAGTGCCAATTTATTTCCAATCATTTCAAGCACTGTAATTATAGTGCATCATTGTTGCCTGCTTAACATTCATATGGGATGCTGGCACAATAATGCTGGCAGGAGGCCACGTATTTTACAACTGAAATGAATGGTAAAAATGAGAGGTAATATACAAATCAACAGAACTTTAAATTTTGTTTAGAGGTTTTGTTCCAGCAAACATGCAATGTGGTCATGCTAGAATGATACGAAACAAACTCACCTTCATATAATCTCAATAAAATATTTTCCAAATGGACTGTGAATCAGTCAGCTAGAAAAAATGATAAACCTAATGTTTTACATAAAAATTCCATAGTTGGTAATATCCAAACAATTATTCACATTTCAGCTGAGGAAAGAAGTAAAATCATTTGCCAGGAAAAAGAAAATACAGGAAGATTTTTTTCTTTGTTTGTAGCACTAAAATAAAGAATCACGAGGTCTAGAACAGATCTCTTGAAGTCTGTGGTCTTGAAGACCTCAAAGCAGTGTCAGCTATAGCAAATTTCCTGGGGCTATGTTTGGTCACGACCATGGCCTTGAAGATCTCAAAGTAGGATCAGATAGGTCAGGTTTCTCAAGCCTGTGTCTGTCTTCAGACATGAACACTCCGTAAGAACTTATTCCAGAGCTTGACAGCCTGTAGAGTAAATCTTATTTTACTTGTGTTGGAACAGGATTTTCTGTATTTCAATTTGTGTGTATTGCCTTTTTTCAGTTTATTGGATGTGACTGAGAGGAGTCTGGCTCCACCTTTACACCCTCATAATGAATAGTGGAAAGATTCGTGAGTGGATATAACTGAACAATTAAGCTGATCCACTCCAAAGCTTCTACCCATGTCATCCATACTGCATATAATTCCCAGAGTTTCCTAGGTTCAATGTAGAGTGAACCTAATAGTTGCCACTTGGAGAAATCCTACTGTAGGAAAGAACCTGATTCACTTTGGGACCAGCACCCAACAGACACTGCAGATGCAAGACAGAGACCAAGTTTGGCTCCTGCTCACATAGAACAAGGTAAATAGAGGTGCAGCCAAAAGTGGTTAAGCTGCTGGTTACTGGCAGTGTATTGCCTGCTCATATGCTTTTTCAGACTTGGTGTGCTGCTTCTGTGTCATTAGACAGTTCCCTATAAATCTTGTCTGATTTTTAGTTTGGTGATTTTTTTGGGGGGGTTGAGGGGGATTTAGGAATAAACGATAAAATATTTATGAAAAAATATCATGGCAAAAGTCCTCTTGCTTAAGACTGCAGCATGAAATTATTGAGAGAGAAAGTGAAGGAGTAAGGATGCTGATTAGAATTCAGTTGCTGTGTCAGGGCAGTGAAGGAATTCCCTATCTGAGATCATTGTAAAGTCTGAGAAAAACACAACCACCATCCAGAAAGGTCACCAAAAGAAGCCAATTAGAATTCTGGAAGGAATAAATCTTTAATTATGCCCTTCTTGGAAAGGTCAAATAGAACTCTGCATTGGTCTCTTACTCCCCAGAAGGTAGCAGCAGCATTTACTTGGTGTAAATTGTTATAACTCTGTGCCAGCTAAGGGCAAACCATTTTGCCAAACACAGGCAAACCTTGACTGCATCAAAATCAGAATAATTGTTTTCTAAAGTAAAAGGATTTTCTTCCACACATGCCACATGTACTACTGTGTAATAGTAGAGAAGTCCTGCAGTATAAAAATGCTGTGTCAGAAAGGATCAAATTTAATTTATGGGATACTTTTCGTGTACCCTGAAGTGCTGAATGATATAAGGTGTCAAATGTTGAAGTTTTCCAAATGAAACTCTTTCTCACCATGCACATGACATAGGGAACAACTTTAAAAACCACAGGACAGTTTTAATGATTCTCTTAAAATATTTTGAACATGTAGTGAGAGCATTCTGTTGTGCCCAAAGCCAGGATATTCTCTTTCAGCCCTGCAGGGAAGCAACTGGAGGAGATGAGGAAAACAGAGACATGGGTGACTCCCTCAGCGACAGAGAACAATCACTCTAGAAGGCTTTTGGTTACTAATGACAAGGAAAATACCAGTGTAAAGCATAAAGCTGGAGTATACCAGAAAGAGATAGTGATGAGGAGTGAGAAGCAACGTGAGATGAATAAGAGAGATGATTTGGAAATCATTATAAAGATATTAAAAAATCTATGTTTAAATAGATATTGGGACAGAAGTTCGTAAAATGCAGATGAAATGAAGAAACAAAAATTACTATTTTCAAGAAAGAAAGACCCATTTAAACAGGGCACTTAACTAAGCAGACCAAGACCAAACACATATGTTCCTACACAAATGCCAGAAATCTAAAAAAACCCAAGATGAACTGGATAGTATTTTATTAAAAGCAAATATTCATCTCCTTGATTGATATGGTAGCTAGAGAGACACTGAATTTGCAAGATGTAAATAATATGGGAATGACAAAGCAAGTCATACTGATGAAAGAACATCACTGTTTATTAGAGAAAACCAGGTTTTGGGGAGAATATTATCATACTGGAAGTTGGAGGGTGCAATTATGAAGGGTGCAAACAACAATTTTGCTGCGATCAGAGGTGGACATTTACACTTAGCACCCTCAACATCTCACCCCTAGCCTGCCTCTGTGCAAGTGGAATGGAAGATATGGACTTGTGAATAGATTAAGACTTATTCTTAAATAAAGAAGGCAAACATTAGCACAGAAATTGCTGATGATTCCTGGTCAAAGACTTGAAAGTTTTCAAGGCTAGAACAAACCTATTTATTTGAATAGCAGCTACTCTGCTGGGGTCTTTACAAACTACATCAGTGGTAGCCATGAGGGCATGACAGAGGGTTCAGGGTCACAATGCAAGTGGCTGGCAGAGGGAGCAGAGCAGCCAGCATGGTGTAGTCCCATCTACCAGGAATCAGATATAAGAAAATAAGCGATATACTTAAAAATGTCTCATTGCATGGGCAACTGAAGTATCTCAGGGTGCAGGCTGCTACTATATTGTTAGCTGGTGATCCCAGGTTACATATATAAGCCCCTATACATACACACAGTGAATTAGTATCTAAGAATGTGGTAATCAGCCCTAATATAAATTAAATGGCTGTGCTGAGGCTGAGAAAAGAATATTCACTTATGAAGCATATAATTACTGAACTTTGACGCTTATTGTGTGGTCAGTTAGTAAATGGTGGTGTATCAGCAAAGGGAAGAAGCATTTTATCAAAAGCTATCTGAACAAATGATGCAACAGACAAAATACTTGCACAATAGTAGTTTTGTCTGCTATGCTGCCTAGACATTCATAAATAACACCACATTTCCTCTCCCACATCCAAGCCTGAGTTTGAGTAAGAATCATGATTAGCTAACATACAGATCTCTACTATTTCTTAATGGCTTTGCATTTTCATATTTCCTTCCCCCCATCCCCACTCTCCAAAATCAGAAGACCTAGAAAAACCCATTATCAACACTGAAAAGCTAGATTTTCATGTGATAAAGGGCTCCTAAAGGTTGAGACTTTGAAGAAAAAAAATCCAAATACCCTAGGAGCTGTTACACTAAAATGTGTTCATTAAAATTGAATAGACAGCAAATTCCTGTGAAGGCAATATACTCCAAGCAACACTGGAGCAGTCTTGCAATACCTGATCTCAGGAATAGCACCCTCTAAATCTCACGCCTACACACCATATCACTTAGTATATTTCCTGCTTAACTGTGTATTCACACAGGCTTTTTCCTCCTTAAACAGAGATTCTTTGACAGTGAAAAGGAATCAGATAAGGATATCCTTAATTAATTAAAGTGCAGTCCTAAGGCCCTGCCTATGTAAACAACAGTCTTCTGGTCATAAGATCTGAATATTTTTTATATCTAAAATGTACTGCAACAGGATAATTTACATTTCTCTCAAATACCTGGACTGTCTGGCTACCTATTTAATGTGCTAAGGATTGTTTTCTGGTGATAAGGACTACTGGCATGAAGATAATGATAAAACCTCTGCGCCTCTATTACAAGATGCCTGCATCCAAACTGCCTGTTGAGAGTGATCCCTGGTGCGTGCTAACTCCTAAACACTTCCCAGAAATTACTCAGGTAAGCAGTAACCAGACAGGGACCAAAAGCATGGCCAGGGATTGCTATGGCAACTTGCCTGTGGAATTGATTGAGTCCCAGTCCCTGAGGATACTCTCTGGTGTTGTTTATCAGTCTAAATGTAGCATAAATGTAATTTATCAGTATAAATTGTTTTGGACAAGTAGTCTGGGTTTCATTGTTGATTCTTTTCTTGTGAAGTCATGGTCTACTAGAAAGCATGGCACTGGACCAACTATTGTTGAAAACAACTTAAGATACTAGAAGATAATTCGTCTTTGTAAGAAATTTTAAAAATTAACAACTTTTGATTCAAACTTGGATATTTAGTTTCTTTGCTTAAATGAAATGAATACAACAGTGCTTTGAATTCTGCTTACCTATGCAGAGCCCATTAGAAATAAAGCAGAACAACAGTCTTGGCCTCCCACATCATATAAAATAAAATAAAATTTTAAAATATGATTATATTATAAAATTAGCATAAAATATTTACCATGCAGTGCATTCTGAACTAAATGGTGGGACATCCAAAGAATATGAGCCAAGAAATCTGAGCTTTATATAATTCCTTATGACCCTCAATTGCAGACTGCTTGAGGTTCATTGTGTTACTATTTGAAACTGGAAAAGGTGCTTTCTATTCCTCAGGAGTGATGCACTATATATTTATAGATTAATATATAAGCAAAATTACCCTTATTTCAGAGCACCTCAGTGCTTTCAGAGTGGATGCACTCAGTATCTTAATAATTGGACTAAATACATGGATTGCCTCTTTTTATTTTTAACGCTACATAATTAAAAATGAGGTCTAAAAAGGTGTATTGATACATAACTCCCAAAGGAATTAGATACTTAGCTACTAGTTTTTCCCACTGAGCATGAAGAGCTAAAATAATGGTTAGAGACATCAGTCTGTTTCTGAATATCTGAAAACCATCAGCTGGCAATCAAACTGACAAACTCAAGATGATGTGCATAACAGCAATAGGGTGAAACAGTTCAAAAGGAGCACTGTTATCTAGGTGGTGGTAAATATTTTTTTCACTACACAACATAAATATCTTGCCTTGAAATCTCATTTTTAATGGAACCTTACATTATAGTGTTCAGCGTAAGTAGCAAGTTATGGACTTTTTCTCAAGCTAGATACATTTTAAATATAAATACTTGCTTGTGTAAAGAGAAAGATGCTTCACTTGCTGAGCATCCCCATTATTCAGGTACAAAATCAGTGGTTTGAGTGCTGCAAGACCTCAGTTTCCATAGGATTGTGCAAATTCTGAGTTTCAGTGGCTTTTTCTCTAGACAATTGAATTGTCCCACATGGTTTTCAGCCCAGCAGCACCTGAGAAGTATACAAAGGCAGAAAAAGTAATTTAATTTACTGTGACTTATTTAATCTGCTTTGATGTTAACACGATCATTTATTTTATGTTTCTTCCAAGCCTGTTACATTTTCCTTAACATAAGTCAGAGACATATCAGTTATTACCTCAGCAGTGCTATTGTTGCTGCTGCTTCAGGGGAAGTAATGATGCTTCTCAGAGTGCTTTTTGAATATTTTTAATTTCCCAGGTTGATCTCTACTGATTTGTGTAGGAATGGAATTGGGTCAACATCTGAGGTCACAGTTTCACAAATATTTAGGTACTGAAGGAGGCAAAAAAACCCTCACAGTAAAATGAGCAGATGGGTCAAAATATATTAGGGTGTAGACTCACAAACAAATGAAGTAATTTGACACCTGAGTGTGACAATCCCAAAACAGAATGCCTATCAGGGAGTGCCTACAATGGGTGATAGGAATGGCTGAAGAGAGGAGAAATCTGAAATACAACCTGTGGGCTAGGTTTTTACCTTCTTTTCTACACGGATGCTAAGACACTTCTGAGATCTGAGAAGTGAGTTTGGGCTCTTATGTTGTATGCACCTTTTGCTACTTCTATTTCTATTACTTATCGAGGTCAAGGAATAACTTTGCTATTGATAAGGCCATCTGTTGTAAAAGGCAGTATCTATTTCTGGGTATGGCACAAAAACTGTCCCAGACAAGGACATTTAATTTTTACAGTTGGAAAATACCTCCAAGGTCACCATGTCCAACCATTAACTGAGCACCAGCATGTTCACTACTAAACCATGTCCCCAAGTGCCACATACACATGTTTTTGTTAATGCTTCTAGGGGAATGATACCCCTGATCTCATCTGCATCTTCTTTTATTCCAAATTCTGTCTTTTTTCCTCTTTTCAATCTCCAATACAACATGGTGGGTTATTCTGACCATTGATCTCCACTGGAGCAGGCTGTTAACTGGCTCTAGTGGAACTAAGATTTGGCATGGCTGTGGCATAACTCCACAGGAACCAACATGTGGGTTCTTGTCTGTGCCAAGTTTGAACTTAGGGTTCCTTGTACAGAGTCAGGCACACAGCCTCTGCTGACTGAGGGTCCATTTCTTACTTGCTATTTTCTTTGAGAGTTGCTAGATTTATTTGTTAATTATTATTTAAATTGTGAGAATTGTTTGGAAATAGCTTGTTTTCCTTTTTATAGCTCATTTAAGTTAAGCTTCTGGAAGCAGTATACAAGAACAGTGATAAACAGACTTTAACTGCAGTTTCCTTAGATGGTTCCTTTAATGGGCTCATAAATACAGTTGCTGGTTGTTTATTCTTTCATTACTGGGATCTATGTTTTAACAGAAAACATCCTGTGAATCTGTAAATATCTGTATTTCCCTTTCTAGTGGTTATAGAAAACTTGGGTTCAGATTAACTCCAGGCCAATATTCCTCAAGTTGGAGCTCATAATGCCACATGATATCTTGAGCTTGGAAGTGAAAATGGAGATGACATAATGTCTTCTCCTTGCCTTACTATGGAGAAATCAATCTGAAAGAGGAAAGGAGAACAAATCATGGGGAGATCTCTTGGACTCCCTGAGACCCAGAAAATGGGTGAGATCTGATCCTCTGTAGTATCTATATACATCTACACATATCATATGTATCATTATCCATTTTCCTCATTTCTCTCTGTTACATGATTTTAAAAGAAGATAAATAACTTCCCATTAATTTTCATGATCCAGGTATTTATAATTAATATTAATGAGCACATTCCTGCAATATGACATTTCCTTGTAAGTGGGATGACACCTGCTGTGTGCGATTAAATGCCATGTTAATGAGAGGTGGTGCCCATTTTGCTTTGAAGGAAAGATGAATTTGTCCATTTCTGTGTGAATGAGAAGGGAACTTATTCTGAGACAGACATTAATACGTTAAGCCTTGGAGCCACCCTATACAGCAAAAGCTTTACACACATTTAAGCTGAGTTCAAAAATTGCTGTCCTTGAGGGTGAATAGCAAAGATAATAAAATTTGAAGAAAAGTGAATAAAAGTTTTTCTGACCACTTCTTAAATTGAAGCTTCTGGTGTGTGAGCACTTCCTGTCATGGTTATGTATATGTGCCCAGCAGCACAAGGTCTGCTGCCCTTCTGTGCCTGGAAATTCTCTATGAAATAAATATACATCACATGAAAATAAAAATACATCACATTTTAGGAAAATCACTGACTTTTCATTTTTAGCTTCCACTGTTTCCTTTCTCCTTTGTGGCCTCCAGACTTCATTTCTGTGAAGAAGGTCCTTGCGTAGCACATTAAAGCTTTGATATGAACAACTGCCTTGCTTTCCAAGAGCCAGGTGTATGGGAATGAAGGCAAAGCTATAGGTTCTCATCATGTTGCATCATAGATAAAATAATAAAATCATTAAGGTTGGAAAAGACCTCTAAGCTCATTGAGTTCAACTATCAAGGCAGCACCATGGTGTTCCTTACTAAACCATATCCCCAGCTGTCATGTTCACATGCCTTATGGGCACTTTCAGGGATTGTGACTCCACCACTTCCCTGGGTAGCCTGGCCCATTGCCTGACCATCCTTTCAGTGAAGAAAATTTTCCTGATATCTGATCTAAACATTCCCTGGTGCAACTTGAAGCCCTTTAAGATGAAGAAGGGAGATTTGGATTGGATGTTAGGAAGAAATTCTTTACTATGAGGGTGGTAAGGCACTGGAACAGGTTGCCCAGAGAGGCTGTGGACTCTCCATCCCTGGAAGTGTTCAAGGCCAGGCTATGTGGTACTCTAAGAAACTTGGGCTAGTGGATGGTGTCCCTGCCCAGGTCAGGGGGATGGAAGTAAATGATTCTTAAGGACTCTTTGAACTCAAACCACTCCGTGATTCTATTATATCATTCATCATTATTCATTACCAATCATTATTTAGTACATCCAAAAGTCTCCACCTTTAGGATGATGGAGATATCCTCTTACAACTCTCAGAAATAGTGAGATGTCCTCCTATATTTCCTCATATTCTCTATGCAAATTCATATTCATAGTAAGTGCGATACATGAGATCTCATATTCCTAAATCCCAGGAATGTGTTGGAAAACAAAGTTAAATTTCCTGAGGTATGGTTATTTTACAGTTAAAACCCTCACAATAGGTAGACCTTTTCTTCTTTTCATTTTGCAAAATTGTTCACTTTCTACAACTATTTTATAAAAGTGTTTTGACAAGTCTACTTACGTATCTGTCCATATCCATGCGTGAGTTTTTTGCAATTTACTATTAATACATCCTCCTCAGTATATGCAGCATACAACGAAGACTATTTTAGAAATAAAAAATCTTGTAATTTGGTGAGGATTCTTTCTTCTTAAAGTGCTGTGAAATACTGTATATTCTGTAGCACTGGTAGAATATCGTATATTACAAAGACAAATGTCATTGACTTGGGAGAATCGGGGGTTGTTCAGCCTGGAGAAAAGGCTTTGGAGAGACCTTTATTGTGGTCCTTCAGTACTTAAAAAGAGTTTACAAGAGATGGGGACAAACTTTTAGCAGGGCCTGTAACAACAGAAAAAGGGGTAATGGTTTTAAATAAAAGAAGGTAAATTCAGATTAGATCTAAAGAAGAGATTTTTTACCAAGAGTATGGTGAAACACTAGCACAAGTTGCTTTCTTGGGTTGAGGTGCCAAAATGCCAACTGCCCAACACAGAGTCAAAGCCCTCTCCCCCCAGCCGAGAAAAGACAGAAAGGAAAAAAACCCTAGAAACTCAAACTAGGTTTATACTTTAATTATATATATATTTACAGAAGAGAGAAAATTAAAAGAAAAGTACAATATAACAGACACTTACACAAGGTAGATATAACAACAATCTTCTACTTCTCACCGAAGAAAGATTTCATTACTCCATATCTAATAAAACATCCCAAAAGACACCCAGCAGGGCAAAAGAGAGAAAATAACAACAAAATGTTTCTTCTTCCCTGAACTCAAACGAAGTGAGTAGCAGCTGCAGCAGCAAGGCCCAGGACAGCAGGACAGCAGCAGCACATCCTACTCTACTGCAGCCATCATGCCAACTAACAAACTCCTCCTACTCTACTGTATTTATATCTCAGGTTTGCGTCATCTGGTATGAAATATTTCTTTGGTTACTTAAGTCAGGTGATACCTGTCTCTCCTAATCTACGTGGATTCTCTGAGCCTGATAATTTGAGTCCTAGCTAAAAGTAAAGTCAGAACTACTACAGTTGCCCAGAAAGGTGGTAGATGAGCCATCCCTGAAAACATTCAAGACCAGGTTGGATAGGGCTCTGAGAAACCTGATCTAGTAGATGTTCCCGCTTATTGCAGGCGAGTGGGACTAGATGGCCTTTAAAGGTTCCCTTCAACCCAAACCATCCATGATTCTATGATTCTGTGACATCTGAAAAGATTTAACTGAAGGTTTCTAACTAACGTTTTAAAGTCTGGGCTGCAGACATTGAAAATAAGTATTGTTCTTGACTGGCATGAGAAAGAGCTCCAATCTTTCCATCAACACATACTTCCTTACCTCAGATGTAAATTCCCTGGCTCTGTCCTATTAATTGCTTTACTGCCTGATTTTAGAATTTGGTTAACAAGTTTGACTTAAAAAGCTCATTCTTTCACAGCAAAGGATATCACAAAAAAAGTTAATGATGAAAATATTGTTCTCAGGTTATTTAATAACAAGACTGCCTCAATCCAGACAAGGGACTCAATCCCTTTCTGCTGGCTTTGTTTTCTTACCAGGAAAGAGTGGGAGATGGAGAAGAGAAAAACAATGGCAAACAGCTGGGTTCTGTGTACAAAACAGAATGATAAAACCTCAGGTCTTACTTTCTGAAAGCTCTGACAGCTGGTAGGACCAACTGCTTTGCTGTCAGAGCCACATGGGGTAAACAACAGCCAAAAGTATTATTTGAAGCTATTTAAAGTATTTAAACTCCCAGATTATCTCTGTAAGGCATCAACAACATATTTTGGGAACCATCTTACTCACTTGGGTTATTTCTTTTCTAAAGAGGAAAACAGTAATTTATGTTCAGAAGGCTTTTCCCACTTTTATTTTAACTGGTTGTTTTTACAGCAAATCCCAAAAGTGAACTTAAAGCACTTTAGAAGTGCTCTGCCTGATGAATATGCTGAGTTTGGAGGACAAGAAATATTCGTAAATTACTTTGACCTGCTGAATTACATACACAAGTCATTCACTTTTGTTCTGCTCCACTTGTATCTGTTGGCACTGTAAGGTCTTTGTGCAAAGGGATAGACTCCTGCTGTGTCTTCAAAAAGTCTGAGATCCAACAGGCCCATA
Source organism: Sakesphorus luctuosus (assembly GCA_013396695.1). Lineage (NCBI taxonomy): Eukaryota > Metazoa > Chordata > Aves > Passeriformes > Thamnophilidae > Sakesphorus > Sakesphorus luctuosus. The sequence goes on along the minus strand of VWZD01001157.1, from coordinate 132,689 downwards.
ATTGTGACCAACGCCTCCCAGATGTATATTCATTTAAATAATAATAATTTCAAACCAGTAATTTTTCAGTTCCTGTGGAATAGAACAAGTGTGGAGGAGGAACAAAGTGGGGTTTTCCACTGGCTTTGCACACATCTGAGGAGCAGAGCTCTGTGGTCTGGGAGACCACCTGAGACATTTACTGCTACTGAATTGCCCCAGCAAAAAGGAGGTGTTGAAGAAAGACTAAGTTAACTCTTTACACTGGTTGCTTCGGAGTTCTGCCAGAATTCTGGCAGTTTGTTATATATAAGGGCAATCTTTGCACACCCCATGGAAGGGGCTATATGTGGAGTTTCTCATCTGAAAATGGTGTATTTTCCAATCATCCCATAGGAGAGATTCCATTGCTGACCAGTCATACAGTGGATTCAGCATTTGGATATTGGCATTCCCTCATTTTGGAGAAAGCCTGGGCATGTCTAAGAGTGTTCAAGGAAAAGCTTTTTTCACCTATGAAAAGAAACACATAACAAGCATAATTTTCAAAATACTCTTTTATTATGGCTGAAGGGTAATAAACAATCAAGTGATCCTTTGTAGACTGACATCCAATGAATTCATGGCACATTCATTCCTCTGTATTCTAAGAATCCTGTCTGTGTGGCTTGAGCAATCTATAGATTAGCTCACATCAACCCATATTTGCCATGAAAGACCGGACTTACTTTTTAAAATTTACCTGGTCTATTCAACACTATTGTAGTATGCAGCCTTTTCCCGGGAGTGAGAGCATCAGCAAAGCTCAGATGCATAAGCTTTGTGAAATAACAAAATCCTTGCACAGTGCTGGGATAAAATCAGGTTAACAGATGTCATCATTACTGACAATCAAGAAAATTGAGCCAGCATTCAAGCATCTGTGTGAGGGTGGCATTACCTGACACAGAGAAAGCAAATTACCCGTCCATCAGTGGGGAATCAATCTAAAGACTATCTCTTTGGATATAATTTGCATAAGCTTCAACTTAGAAAGGGCAAAGGAAAAAGGTTGTTTTATTAGCGAAAGGCTGGGTGGTATTAATCTGAGAACTGCAGAGAATTCTTAAATACAGAGCATTAATATGGGAGAAAGAATCAGAATTAGCTACAAGGTTATTTAGTGAAGAGAAAGATTTGTCCTACAGTTGCAATTAAGGTTACTGAAGTTTCTTTCTAACAAATGAAGATCTATGTCTTTACCAGGGTGTTAATTTTAAAAAGGATCTTTTATAAAATTATAGTAAGAGCTGATCATTCAAACCTCAGTCTCTCCCTTGGTGGTTTCTGTGCAGTCTTTCTGCACTACAATTAAAAAGGCAGACATCCAAACACCTTCGCTTGTAGGAGAAATACTAAACTTATATCACCTAAGGGTTTCCCTAAGGTTGTTTACTTCTCCAAAGTAAAACAAATTTTAAGTACCATCATTATCCGCTGTGCCCTGTGCCATGCAAGTGTTCTTCAAGTAGTTTATGTGAGCTGTCCCAGCAACTGAAGTGGATGAACCATTTTTGCAGAACTCTCATGAAAACTGCTCAGCTGATAAAGGTGTTTTGGATAACTCCATGAACCTGAAAGATGACGAGAGCATTGTCTTCTTGAGTTTTAACTCTTGTGTGCGCAAGTCTATATTTCACCAATTTATCCCCACAAAGCAGCCTGTGCATGAATTTTTACTGCAGGACACTGTTGTTTGCCTGCACAAAGCCTGGAGGAAGGCATCTGGGATTTGCTGGAAAATACTTTATGATGGAGAAACCACCACTATGAAAAACGTGTGTGCCATCATTAAAATGGCTATACCTGATTTAATCTTCTTGCAGGATAAGGATGCCCTTTAGTCACTGATACCTAGATCAGGCTCTTCCAATATGCATGAGGCATCCCTGCCTAGAATGCACAGCTCTTCTGTCTTCTTTTTCTGTAAACAGTATAATTTTCTATTACATGTTACAATAGGCAGAGTACAGAACTACTGCAACGTTTTCTTTTACAATTTATCATAGTAGCGTAAGTTCTCTCTCATCCTGACTACTTCCATCTTTATACATACCAGGAAATAGCTTTCCCCTTTTCATTATAGACTTCTACACATTCGTGGAAACCTACTTACAAGTATTCCACCTATTAATGGTCTCCAATTCATTGTTTTCCAAGTTTAAAGAGACATTCATTTGTAAGTACAGTTCACACAACACAAATCTATCAGCGTCCTTTCAGAAACACCTATATTCCAAGATGATGGTTTTTCATTGACATCTCTCGTCCATCAACCATCCTGTTTTTAAACCAGTTAATATATGCACTAGTGATATTATGAAGGTAATTTTCCATCTGAAGTCAAAAACCTTAATAAATCTAAGTATATTATCAACTGCACAAACTTGATGAAGTCAAATAAGAAAATTAAATTTGCTTCATGAGCTCTTCTTATAAAACTGTATTGACTTGTGTTAATTATAGTTTGACCTTTAATTTTCTTTTATTGAATCCCATATCAGCTTTAGGATTTCTCTGATGGAGAATGAAGTGAGATTATCTGGTCTTTAGGTAGTTACCTAGATTATCCCCTTTTCCTCTTTGAATATCACTGAAAAGTAAGTCTTATTCTGTACTAATGTATATTAAGATATATTTTAAGCAACCATCAGAATTCTGGAGATCTTGGAAATTTCTTTCAGAACTCCTGTCTGTAAAATTGCTTCAGATTGAAGTTATTTGAAAACGTCAGATATTTAACCAGTTGATTTCCCAGACTGCCTGGAGGCTGCTGTGTTCTGCACCCATCATGACACCCAGCTCCCTTGGTGTATAGGAGTGGCTTTTCCCACCTCCACCTGGCAGGCTGCTCTCAGGTGACCTTTCTCTTTGGCTAACTGCCTAGAAACATCAGTGGGAAGCCAGCCAGTGAGTGAGCCAGGCAGTTGCCTTGCAGTTGGGACTAGTGTAAGCTCCTGGGATGGTATCCTGAGGAATCAGCTATCTGAAAAGATATCATACTCTTTTGCAGAAGAGAAAACTTGCAACACAAAATTAAATGCTGATCAGCCCTAATTTCTCACCAGATTGTTGTGTTTGGGTTTTTTTGTTTTTGTTTTTGTTTTTTTTAATTCAGGTAATGGTACATTTCTTTCATAGATAGACAATAAAAAAAGAAAAAAAGAAGAAGAATCTTTTATTTCACACAAAGAACATAAAATGATAAAACATAATAAGCACAAAACTTAATCAAGAAGGGAAAGTGTCTGCAATTGTGCTCCTCAGCAGAAGCTGTAAGATGTCAGATCTAGAGGGCCAGAACCTTGTCATTGACTTGGAGGATTATTTCACACCTTTTTTTGAAATTTTATCTACTTAATAAGCAATCTGTCAGCAGCAAAAATAAAAAGAAAAAAAAAAAGTTGACATTCAAGTAATGTCTCTTCTTTCTCCAAAATCCATTTGAAAGAAATGGAAGGAAATACTGGATTTTTGTGGGTAGCGATTTTAAATACAACTGAAAGAACAAACATGACAAACATGAGTCAGGTTAAAAGCACAGTTATACCAGTAACCAGTGACTGGAAATTCCTTTTGAAGAACTTCAATAAATCCTGAGTATTTCCGGTCTGATTATATGTATTGCTTAAAGTTTCTGGAAAATGTCAAAAAGTGAAACTCCAGAGTTTTTTTCTGAGTATGTATTCACATGTTTTGTAAAGGAGGGAAATATCATTAAATGTATTTTGGAGAATATGAAATGGCAAGAAGTAAAATGTTATGATGCGTGAACAGCACAACAGTAATCTCTGTGCTGCTAAACTGGGAGTTATGACTGCAAAACATTTAGGTGATTTATCCAGGACAACAGATGAGGAGTGTTGTAGCAGGGGATAGAGCTCTGAGGCTCACCTGAGGAAAGCTATTGTGTTTTACTTTGTTCTGTTTGATGGAGAAAAAAACCCTCAGACTACAGAAAGTCAGTTCAACATTTTGTTTACTGACTGAATATTGAAATGAAAGATTTCCCTGCCATGAAGCCATCTTTTATTGCCAGACCAGTCCAAAAGACAAGAATAAAACAAAGAGCAAAGCAAATGGCACAGATGAGAGCTGGTAGGGGAAGACAAATATCAAAAAAGTAATAACAATAGTGATGCTAAAACATCACTGGAGAAGACAGGACTAGCTGAGCATAAATGAGGGAACAAAGTAGGATAATGGAAAAGAGAGAATTACTGAAAGAAAGACAAATAATGGGATGTGTTGAAAATTCTGCTCAAGTGCTGCTTAAACTCACCCCATTGTTTTGAAAAACAGCTGTGTAATACTTCTGGGCCAGGCGCTGACAAACTAGATACAACACCTACCAGTGTGGGTTCATCTACAGAGATAAATGGAACAAATTCAACGTCAGTGTACAGTTATTGGTATACTTGTACTTTGGGAAAAGGTAATAATTTTGCATTTGTCTCAGGCCCTCCATAATTCTTAGATCTGCAATCAAATTTCTGCATGGCTCTGGGTGAATGACATGAGCTATTTCTTTATGTTGAGGATGAACATACACTTGAGAATTTTCTAAATCATGCTAAGGATTGTGGTTGATTTTCTTTTCCTCTATGTTTTTCTTACTGTGGCTGCAGACCATGCTGAGAGTATTCATTTGGGGAACACGCAGTTTAAGTTTCCCATAAGTGCATAATGTTGTATTGTTTTGGCCATTAGTGGCATCCTCCAGTACATAGCTCAAGTGATACCCTCTCTGTCGCAGGTTTGCTTCTTCCTCATTTATTTGTTGGACTGGTGCTTCTAACTTCCTTGTCCCTTTGTAGCTAGGCTCTAAATCCCAGTGAATTGGATCACATTCACTCTTGGTGAACCCATGCTGAATGTGACAAATTTTTGTGTGTCCTTTTCTGTTACTGTGAAACTTAGCTCAGCAGCTACATGTATTTTATTAGTCAACTGCACAGTATGTGCCCAGTCTGCAGAACAGGCCTTTGGTTGATTTGCAGAGTCATGAGCTGTGCACAATATTCTGCAGATACAGTCTCTCCACCCTCCTGATGTTGCTAGATAATAAACCTCTAGTGTTTGGGATTTTTTTCTTCTGAGTTTTTTGCGTTGCTTTGCTTGTGCAAGTGTGAAACACGCCTCATCTTAAGGTTATGGGTTCTGAATATCCTTGATTTTAATGTTTCATTTATGAATGTTAATATTTAGCAGTGAGGCTGGGCTGAGTAGGAAGGAAGAGAAAACCCTAGCTATAAGAATGACCCTGTTTTGGAGAACTTGTATAAAAGTCAGTAAGTCAAACTGTGCATTGAGCATATTCCCAAAAAGTGTATTCTCAGTTTTTAATGATATACCTCATATCTCTAGTGAGAGAGAGGATAAACAATAGGTCTGAACATCAAATAATTCAAGTGCTTAAAGGATGTGCGTTGGCACCTAATGAGTTTGGTGTATTTTATGTAAATATAACTCAGGCCTCTGAAATTTTGCTGTCTCACAGTGAAACAGCTCCTGTAGTGCTTCAAGGGTAGGTGATCATGCAGAGTAACTGCAGTCCAAAGTGGCCTCTGGAGGTCTCGAGCCAACCACGCTGCTCAAAGCAAGGCCAAGTAAGAGCAGTCTGCTCAGGGCTCTCTCAAGCTACATTTTGTACTTCTATAGGGATGGACACTTCGTTCTCCCCTCTTTCAGCAATTTTCATAAATGTGACCATGCTCATGATGAGTTGTTTTTTTGGGATGTTTTTGTCCCTAGTGGCTAATCAGTATTTTGGGTGTTGTAGCTTATGTTCACTGCCTTTTGAGCTATTGCTAAGCTTCTCTGGGAAACAAGAGAAGCTCCATCAGTGCTACACCCTCTCATTAGGTAGCTGTAATACTGAGCAAAAAGATAGCAGAGAGATTCTCCATGAATTTTCTCCAGGCTTAATAAACACACCTCCTGCAGTTTATCCTCTGTTTCATGTGTTCAAGTTTCCTAACTGTCTTCATGATTCTATGCTGGACTTGCTGAATTTGTATGTTGATATCAATTGGCTTCGATGTTCCTGGGCACCTCCAATTAATTGGCACAGGCATGGGAAGCTAATACAAAGCTAATATCACCTAAATACCTCAGGTAACTGCGTGGTTCTAGAAAAACATGCAGGGTGTAACTGCAAAAGTACGTGAAAAAAAGAATCCAGGGAAATAAAAAATACTTGACTGGTGAGAGGGAGAAACTATGTTATACTCAAAACTACAGAATTGTCTCTCCCTCTGCTGAAGCAAGTCCCAGGAAGGAGCATGGGCAAGTGATCTCACATTACATGAAGGGTAGAAATGAATTTGTAGCCATCAAATTGTGGTGGTTTGAATCATTGCCTGAAGGCAGCATCATTAATCAGTTTTATCTTTTTAAATCAGTTTTATTTAGTTATTTTTCAACCCAATGTTTTTACTTAAATATTTCTGGCGTATGGTTCTTTTCTGGCTTTTGATCTGGGCAAGACAACTTATATGGGATGGTCAATGAAAAAGAAACATTCCCTCCTTTCTTCCAGAATCTCTCTTCAAAGGAAGCCTGTTGATCTGCTTGAGTACTTACAATTACACTTCATGTTTTCTGTTTTTATTTACTTGTATGTATCACTTGTTTTCTCCCTACGGTGGTTTAGTTGAAAAAACCTTAATGTGATTTCAAACTTAACAAAAATTATGCTACAGCTAAAACTCCCTAAAGAAATGCAAACATTAAGGCAAACACACATCTGCTTTAGAATAAAACTGAATTCTCCAGTTGATGTTCAACTTGTTGTCAAAGTAATTACCATACTAACAACAAAGTCAGGTAGTAAACTGATTTTTAAGGCAACCAGATAAGACAAATTGGCTTTTGAAAACTTGGACCTAACCCTTCCTTCCAGAATATTAAAATTTACATGGCACAGATTTATGAGACTTTAAATGAAACTTATGATGAAAACAGGTAATTAAAGCAAAAATTTATTTCAGTCCAAGTGAGTTTTAAACCCTATTACTTTATTGCAAAGTCTTCCAGGTGAAAGACCAACTGAGTCTGGAGTTTTGCCCATTGGATAGTCACTGTTTAAACAGAAGGGATCCTTTTGCTACCCAGTGGTAGCTGTAGACATTTGCCATTATTAAGAAGTGCATTAGTATGGCACTCAGCTTCTCTGTGCCTAAATGCTGTATATGTACACTGTTAAAGACAAATTCTGTCTCAAAAAGCCAATTATCAATATAACCAAAACCAATAAAGTCTCATTTTACATAGTAGCATCTACAGCTTACAGAGCAGAGACTGGGATGTACAAAGGCACTCATGGTTTTCCCACAAATTATATCCAGATCATGCTGCACGTCTCACTCTAGTGCCTCTAGAAGTTCAGTTTTACTGCAACAGCCAGTCCATTAATAGCAAATTTGACAGTAACTTGTGGGTGTGTTTTGTCCCTCCATACCTCCTGCTGTGCTGGAGAATGATCGGGTTACTCTTTCGGTGGACATGGAAACAAGCATAGTAGTGTGATTTTTCAAAGTCTTGTGATATTATAATGTTTAAGTAGGAAAAGTGCATGTTTTCATAGCATCTAGTTTCTCATCCCAGGGTCAGCACTGAGATCAGTCTTAATACTGTTCTCAGTATTGTTTTAAGGTTCATAGTGAATATAATTAAATCAAATTACAGTAAGAATCAAGCAGTTGTTCTATTTGCACGCAGTAAATGTTAGTTGCTGTCAGGGTGTGATCAGGGAAACTAAGGGTCACAGCTCCTCAGGCCGTACTTGGAGGTTGTCAGTCAAAGTCCACTGACACAGGTTGCTTCATGTGAGCTACATTTATTGCAATGTCATAGCGACGTGCCAAGGAGGCCTCTGGGGCACTGATACCAAGTTTATTCTGCTAATGATCAGCTTGTGGAGTTCTGCTACATTTGCTTCATCACAAATAACTGTGAAGAGAAGTCAATTCTGAAGCAAAAAGGGAATGCTTTGTCACATGCTCACTGCTCTGTTCTCAGTTTTATCACTGTAAACCAGGAGGAACTTAAATAACACCAAGCAAGTATAAATAAACTGGGTAGCATGATCTCTACAGTTTTTGTCCAGCTTGCAAGCTGTTGCTTAGCTCAGCACATCCACTTTAGGAAGCAGAAGTCTCGAGAGTCTTGAGATATTTGATGGTGAGGTGGGTGTAACATTTTCTGCTTGACACATGATTGATCTATCAAACATGACAAAAAAACTAAAGACTAGCAAATTAAGTTTTCCTCTTCAATACATTTCTTTCTTTTTTTTTGATCAGACAATCCAAGGCTGTTCCTGAGCTCTTTGATTGTTTGTAAAATGAGAGGCATGAGTGTGGATGGGACATCGGTGAGAAGATCCGTGGTTCCTTAATAGTGAAAATTTCCCCAATGCCTATAAAAGTAGGGAGAATAACTACATTCTAAAAATGTTGGGGGATTGTTTAATTTTGCTATACAGAATTAATCTGATAGATCTGGCCCAAGTTTATTAAGGGGTCCTGGTCCTCTCAGAGCTTCATGGTCTAAATGCTAAAACCAGCAAGGGAATTCAGTGTTACAGAATATGTTCCCTGTGTTTGCATCTGAGTGAGTGCATTTGAGTTTGCATTTAACCCAGCGAGCTTGGATTAAATGTGTAGCATCTCTACAGGATGCTAAAGAATAGAGAAGCCTTTAAGTAATGAAGTTTAAGCACATAAAAGGGTAGTCTAGAAACCCTGTTGTAACTGAGCAAGTGGTCTCTTAAGCTATCCTGCAGCAATGTCCCAATTTTTGAAAGCTAAAATATATTTTACTTAGCTGAGAAGAAAATACCTAAATGTAGTCTGTTCTGATATCTCTTTGCTAGATAAGGTGTACAAAATACTTACCGAGAATAAAACTGATATTTAGATGAATGCTTTTGCACAAGGGTGGAGAGTGACTTAATTCAGTCAGTATTTAGCGATTTAGAAAACTCCTTCTGAAAACATTGAGAAAATCTTTCACCTATGTAGTCTGCAGCCAAAAACTGGGATGCAAATTCTCTCAGGCAAAGGATCTGTGTCATCCTGGGTGAATGAACTGACTTCTGATGAAGAAAAAAAAAGTTGGCCTCACTCCTGATTTTAAAAAGCAATTCTGCATACGTGTGTCCAGCACCTGGTCTGGCAGCCGTGCAGTGAGCAGGCATGTGAAAACAGTCGATGCAGATAAAGGCCTAATCAGGTATTTACACAGTATTTTGGCATGAGATAACTTTGGTGTGCTCAGCATCAAGAGTGTTTCAGGAGTGAACATTTTCAGGGACTGCCCAGAGAAAAGCTGAGATACATTGACTTTTTTGAAACTTCAATGGTTAGTTAATGGTCAAACAGTGCATTTGGGATTCTTCCTTCTAGATATCTCCTGTGGATGAGTTAGGGTAACTGAATGACTGCGTGTCATCATGCAGTTAACTCAAGCACATTAAAACCAAATTGCTCTTGAGAGTCATTTTTTATGCTATTCACCATGGACTTCCAAGGGCTGCCACTGGGAATGCCAACACTGCACAACAGTAGAGGTCAGTGGTCAAAACTAAATAGTGCAATTGGGCTCACATCAAAGCTGCCAAACAGAACTGTCTTAGAGAGCACTAAACAGAGTGATTCAAAACAGAGATAATTAATGAAGCAGTGCAGAGAATCAGGATCTAATACTTCTTCCCCTGTTCTATTAATGGGTGGGGATGTACCCACAGGGAAGTACACTTTGGAATATTTGTGGTCGTGTAGACGAGCAGTAACAGAAATATATACTTCAATAAACTCTCTTGGCTTTGAAAACAGGGTGGCTTCATACAAACTGCCTTTCATAAATAGTCTCCTGAGGGTCTTAACAGGTGAACTATTGTCCTAGTTCAGCAGGTGAGACCAGTTGTCACTGTGTGGGGGTGGCCAAAGCTATGTATTCTACCCCCATCTACTCATTCCCAAGGTCAATGGCCCATTTGCAGCAGCTTCCCAGGGAGTCGTTAGCACCTCCACTCCCAGCCTGAGGAGGTGTAGCTGCTAATGGGCCAACAACAGTCCAAAAATAGCCCATGACTCACAGAGTTAATCACCCATTGTGTGAGTCCCCGCCCCAGGGGAGGGACTGGGTGCTCCCTGAGGGTACAAAAGGGGTGGGTAAGAAGACCTCAGGAACCTCTCATCGGACCCAGAGGAGCAGCAGGACCTTGACAGGAGGAGACCACCACTCTCAACGAGACTACAGCCATCACCTGCACCAACAGGTTTTTTCACTTCTTTTTGCTTTGGACTTGGGGGAGCCACACGGGTCTCAGCATAAGGCTAACAAACCCCTTTGGGTTTGTACCCCAGGGCACTGGGTTATACAGCTGGGTTTTGGGAGTTGGAAGCAATTTCCCTTTGTGTCAGTGTATTTACTGTGGTATTATTATTAAATTGTAGCTCTGACTTACAATCTCTCTCGTGTTGAGCTCATTTCTCCTGCTGGTTTACCTCTAAACCAGCACAACCATGGAAGCAACTGTTTGTGAGACTGAGAGACTGTGACAAACTGATTTCAGCAATGCTTGAGAGGTTTATAGTAGTGATCATTGTATTTCAGTGCCTAGATTGTTTCCTGGACAGTCCTTTATAGTCACAGTTTTACTGATTAATTTGGAGTTTTATGCAATTGCACTGTGTCCCTAGTTCTGCACCCTGACTGAGACCATCGAGATTTCCATCCAAAGGTACAACAGAAGAAACAACTAGTCTGTCACTGTGCCTGTCCAGGAGTGGGTTAGGGAGTTCTGTGGGGCATCTCCTTGCAAAGTGCAGAATCAGTGTAAGAAGAACCTGGACAGGACGACCTTGCCATCTAAGATTCTTCAGCTTTGCAATGCACTAGTACTAAACCTGAAAAAATTCTTAAAACCTGAATTTAAATGGTATGTCTACACATGTTGCACAGAAAGGACATGATAAAATAGGGAAAATAGACAGAAACTCCATTTTTTTCCCCCAAATGAGTACCTCAACCCTGAACCATACCCTTTAGAAAACATTAATTCTTCCTGTATTTCCCTTCACAGTGCAGGTTTGTTAGAGCTATAGCAGAGAAATTCCACTACATACAATTTGGGGGGCAAGAGCTGCCCTCCAAGGCCATCTGGAAACTGCTTAAATTAAGAAAGGTTAATCCATTTATAGAAATGTGAAATGGAAACATAATTTTAATGTACTCTGTGATATGAAGCAAATGAGCTTAGATCTTGAGCTTTGCTGTTACCTAGAAGAAATAAGTTCAGCAAACCTCAAATCCCATTTCCATATATATTGCTGGTCTTATCAGTATTTTGTCTAAAATGTTAAAGTAATCTTAATTATCTGAACAACAATCAAAAATAAAGTCAGCACTGTGCTCTGTCTCATTAAAATTCAGGGATGGGAAAAAAGGTTTGGAAAAACCTCATGTGTATGCCATAAATTATACTTTGAAGATTCAAATAAATTACTTTCCCAGTCAAATTATTTCCTAATGTGCAAAACAGAAACATTGGAAATCTTTCCTTGTAATAGGTAGATTTTGTATTAATTTCTGAAAAACAGGAATTAATGGAAATTAATAAAGTTAGGGGTTTCTTTCCCCTAAAATTTTATCTAGGAATTAATGCAAGTGATTAACATATGCAAAACCCATTCCTTGCTTCCACCGATTGGTTTTGAACATTTCCTTCACCTGTGCATATACGTCAGTTTCTCTGTGATGAAAACAGGTATTGCATTACATTGTGAATGTGCAAGGTTATTAAGTATACTGCACTAAGCTTTTTATCGTTCCTCATGGTGTGGTGACATTATAAAACTTCTGCTAACATATTTTTGCATTCCTAAGAATTTTGATTTTTGTTTGTCTCAGTTTTTCAAGTACTAAAGTCAGTTATATGCCTGGTGATATACCTGCTCTCAATTTACATATTGCTTTTCTCTCTGTTTCAATAGTATATGTTCATATTTATGCATTGCATGGCAAATGAGGTCTCTTGCCCTAGACTACAGACACGCAAAAGATGAGAGGTGGTCCCTGTGTTTAAGCTTTTCAACCATAAATAGACAAAGGGCGAGAGAAAGGAAATATCTGTATTTTTTCTCTCTAATCAGAGACTTCCACCCACAGCAGAGACAAAAATCAAGCCCAGACCATGAATCCAGTCCTTCATCCCAGGACTATGCTTCTACTCTCTCCCTGTGTGTGAGTCTCATTTCCATATTTCATTACATTAATGATTGTTTCGCACAGTTGCATGTTGATTATCCTGCCAGTTAAACAGAATACCCAGGTTTATATCATCTGCAAAGAAATTAAACTGCCTACACACTTGACAATAGATTGTTGTATTTACATTACTGTTCTGATATCCAGCTGCACCTGGATCAAATAAAATCCTATTTAAATTGAATGACAATATTTTCTTAAGACCTATGAGACTATTACTAGGAACTTTAAACGAGTCAATCCAGTTTCTTCTTTAATTCTGCGATAGCAAACTGCTTTCCAGAGGTTTCCTGTCATTTTTCACCCATTTAGATGGGCAATCCTGTAGGAAGAATAAGTTAGAGATGAACATTAATTAGGGTGAAGCAGCAGGTCTATGTAAATTGTGAAGGAGGTGCTTTTTTGCTGAGTTACAGATTGATTCCTTTTGTAATCAAATTCCACTTTCAATACAGCTTCTTTTTAAAATGAGATAGGCAGAGAGGAGATAAGTGTCTACTGAAACACAGTACCTGCTGTTTCAGATTCTTTTTAGGTGGTTGTCTAGAATGACATGACTCAGATTAAAAAAAAAAAAGAAAAATAACTGAAGAAAATAGGTCAGAGGTTCTCAGTACCAATTAATTTTGCATTCAAAAGAGAATAGAGATGGTTAAACTTCATGGCAAAATGAAACAATTCAGAAATGTGAACAAAATACTGTCTTAGAAAGATAAGAGGAATAATAGTATTTTTCATTTTTCTTTGAACTTCTTTATGTCATCGTTCTAAGGGGGGCCCTTACAGACCTCAGATAAGTAAAACTGTCAAGCCCTCATGGAATTGTCAGGCTATTTCAATTATTACCTGTTTAAGAATGCAAATAGTTTTATTTTTCATTAGTCAACGAATCATCACTGTCCATCTTTCTGCAACTATTCATATCCATTTCCCTTACTGAGGGCTGTATGTGCACCTATCGTGTGGTATTGTTTCCCACTGCTGAAAGGCAGCCACCTCCCAGACAATTTGGTCTTTATTGGTGCTTGAAAATGAAGGAACATGGCTCCAGAAATCTAGACCAGAAAATTTTCAGGATGCTCTTTTGCCCCAGAAGTTTGTTTGCAAGTGGGATTTTCCATCTGCCTCTCATATATATATATATATAGGAACATACTACTAGCACCTGAACAGGAGAACAGGAGATAGGGGACTGATGTGATACATCCTAACCCCTCGCTGAACCCAAGGGCTTGTTCTCCGTGTCATGATCAAATGCAAGTGTGCTTTCCTAGTCATTTGTTTATATAGAAGGGCACTCTATAGAGAAGAAGTCTAACTCTTCTGCTTAACTCAGAGTTAAAAGGCTACTGTGAAGCCTGAGTTCCAGAGAAGGGTCATTGATTCAAACTTGTCTCTATAGGGAACTACACCTGTAGTGTAGATGGAGAGAAGTAGTATTGGTGCTGATGTTACATTCATCTTACAGACAGCACCCTTGAGTCAATGGTTCTGGGTAAAGGATAGCAGGAATATCTCATTTTTCTCTTGAACTTAGTTGCAGTAGGGGATGTTAAATTTTTCTTCTACTGTGCTTGCTCTAAATAGCATCTTAGGTCTATCTGACTGTGACACCTGAATGGAGATGAATATTGCTAATATACTCTAGCAGAAATTCCCAGAGGTGAAAGCTTATATGGCACAGGACACAGGAACTCAGGTTTTCCTTCTAACATTAAGTACATCCATTTTTCTCTATATCTTTTACTATATACAAATCAGAATGGCACAGGTATAAAAACTGCATTTATGGACTCTTCCCAGATTCTTTGGAGCATGCCTCATTAACATTAGTAAGTACTCCTCCCCCTCATCCTTCTCCTGCCAGTCTTTTCCAGTAATGAAGAGTGTCAAGCTGTCAAGGCAAACGCAGTTTGTCCTCTAACAGCCAAACTTTACTGGGTATATCTATAGAACAAAAATTACATACATATATATGCACATATATATCTATTTACACACACACACACACACATATACATATGTAATGTAAAAGTGAACATTGCCATGTAGGTCCCAATAAAAGGACTTCACCCATATGTATCATCAAATTGAAGATTTGCTTAAGTTGGAAGGAACACTTTGCAATCATCTAGCTTAATATGTCTGCTCAAGCAGGGTCAGCAAGTTGTCCAGGACAACTTGTTGTGGAAGCAGAAGTTGTGGGAACCTGGAAATTAGGTACTTCAGAGATTCATACAGATTCAACTCCTTAAAGCCCAAAGTGTTCACAAGTTCTTTGCTTTCGCAGTGTTTAATGTCGTTTTCACCTGCTTCAGTGGTTAATGTTTTCCCTTATCTGTTGTGTTTCCAAGGGCACTTTTCTTGGATCATGTAAGGAAAGTGAGGTTGTCATGGGATTACACTGAAAGGGGAGGCAGAAGTAAGAGATCTCAGTCTGACCTGGATGTGTCTTTTCTCTTCTGATGTGTAAGAGAACAGGAGGGAGTGCAGAGCTGTTGTTACCAGCCCAGCCTTATGAATCACTTGAAATATGACTGAGCTTCAGCAGCCTGGCAGCATTGATGGCTTGTAAAGGGAAATGGTTGGGGACAGGCATTACAAAAAGGGGAGGGGCAAAAAAGGGAACATAGAGGAGAGATTCCACTTATAAAATACGTATCTCTATTTAAGCCAACCACTCAAGGCTTCCATTACAAGCTGTGGATTAAAATAAGAACATTTTTAAATCTTCATCCACAGAGTTTGCATTTCTTCTCTTATTCTCAGGGAGGCCCTAGGAGGTTATACACTCTACTTCCACAGTGATATTTCTTCCATTGCTCTTTCATCTGGGAATCTTTTAACCATCATTCCAGGAATATTTACCAGTACTGAATTTGAAATTAAACCAGAAGAGGAAGAAATGGCTATGGAAATGGGAATTGGATAGAATGATCTATTTACTGTCCTGTTCAGTTGATGAATTTCCTTCTCTTTATATAATTATCCAACTTCTAAAAAATTGAAAAGGATCCAAAGAACAAAAGTAACCTGACCTAAGCCAGATTCTTGATGAGTCAAGCTGGGGTAAATTTTTTTTTTTGTTGTTCCATACTGGCACAAAAGTAGATAAAAACAATTTTTCAAATATGTGTTCCACAAAAATATGCATTTATGCAACTTACATACATTTGGTAATTTTTGTTCTCTTTTTTATCAGCTTCACTGTCATAATAGTAGGCTGTAGCCACATCTAAGCTAGTAAATTAAATAATGCCAGGATATATTCATTTGCCCTGGAACTCAGTAATCCCTACTGTTGCATTTTGAGCAGAGTTTCTGGCGTGGTTTTGACTGGAGGCACCTAATGTTCTTGCAAATGCCTCCCAAGCCAAGTTGGGAAGCTATGAGTGATGATTCCCAACAGGTACTGTCAATATGGGCATGCTGCACTGAAGCTTGAGAGTATTTAAAAGGATGGATAAAAGCTGTACTGTGCCAGTTGGCTTCAATGTCAGGCAACAATTCTGTAATATTTTGTTCACTAATACAGGCACAGCTTGTGAGTGCTACCAGCTAACAGAGAACTACCTTTAGCTTGCATGGTAAAAAACTAGGCTTTTGGTGCTGAAATGCACGATGCCACATCACTCACATATGAAGCATTACTACAGGGACATAGGGTTAATATTTATCTATCTAGCCTGGTGGAAACATGCATGAAAGATCTGTCACAGATAATTTCTTAAACTCTGAATGTGTATCATAGAATCATCATAGAATCATAGAATGGTTTGGATTGGAAGGGACATTAAAGATCACCTAATTCCACCCTCGCTGCCATGGGCAGGGACATCTTGCATTAGACCAAGTTGCTCAGAGCTCCATCCAACCTGGCCTTGAACACTTCCAGGGATGCGGCAGCCAGAAGTTCTTTGGGTAACCTGTTCCTATTCCTCACAACTCCCACAGTAAAGAGTTTATTCCTAAATGTAATCTACTGTACATTATCTATCTATATGGGGTGTACATGAAAACTAGACTTGACACACAAAGGGCTTCTTAGACTAAGTAGAGTCTAAACCACCTTTATTCATTCTTGCACATGTAAGATCTAACATATAGTAGCATGCGAGCTGCAGCAATGATCTGCATTTGTATAATGGACATGCCTAGGATTTCTGAATGCCCACAAATTGGCTTTCACTTGCCAAATTTTCTAGTCTATAAAACTAGGATGTAGAGAATGTACTAGTGCAATCTCTGCAATTACACAGTAAATTCATTCTTGATCCTACATTTCTACCTAAAAATCTCACAAAATTGCCCGGGTGAGATCGTAGTGACTTATCAGTGACAGCATCAAATATTTGCTGGCTGAAGAGGTGAATGGGCGCTTTCCTGTAGGTTAACAAGTACCTAATTACATGCAGATTTGCCAGTGTGGACTGGAATTAATTCAAAAGCAAACTTTGGGATTGACACTGGTCTTTAATGTAGTCTAAAAAAGTAACATTATTATCTTGGTAATTTATTCAGACTGAGAGAAACAGAAGACAATGAACTTCATCTCACACACTTTAATGTCTCATCCCACTTCAGAACAGCATCAGACTTCAGAAGTGAAAGTGACACGGGGATGTCTGAAATACAGTATAAACCAACTAAGTGTTTTTCCACCAGTGAAGGCTCTCATCATCTATTAGAAAAATTCATCAGTATTTAAGGACTCCCTCTCTGCCCTTTGCCTTCTAAGACTGAGAGGCCAAATTAATTTACAAAAATGCTGAAGTCCTAAAATTTAATGATATCATTACTATTCAATTGCAGTATGCTGTTGGACAGAGAATCATGTAATGAATAAAGTTCTTTTATGCCATCCTGATCCAGCTTAGTGCTTTAAATATGTGACTAGTTCTTCCCCCTTCAGAGGGAGCAAACACAGCCTTCATTCTAAATGAACACTTAAATCTGCATCAGTAATTTGCATTGACATCAACAGTTTGTAAGATAAAATCAGTCACATTCTTAACTGCTTACCTGGGACTTAAAATTAAAACATGCACTTTAATGAGGTGAAATTGTCTGAGTTCTGAGGGCACCACAAGTCCTTAACATCCTAGCCCAGGTCCTCACCTGGACACCTCCATGGCCAAGGACTCAATTTCAGACCAGCCCAGGACTATCAGTTCCTACCCTTGTGGTGCTGCAAGATGCTGGTTTGGAGCCTTATCACAGTCATGTCCTGCTTGGCCCAGAACCATGGGCTGGTGTCTGGACCTGTCCTCATCCCAGATCACCTCCATGGCCCTGCTGAGGAAAGGAGAGATGAAAATTTTCAGTATAACTTCTTTCTCAGTGACTCTAAAAATTGCAAGTGTATAAACCATTCACATTGGAGCTGCATATCTCACCTAAATTTTTAATATTATGTACTTGAAGTAGGGATTTTTAAAAATTATACCAAGTGATTTACATCTCTTTGTAATTAGATGTAGCAATGAGAATAATATTTCACATTATAATGGAATGTTCTGTTAAGCTTTGTCATGTAATCTTAAAAAACTTCATAGATATGTTGATTGGTATCTTAACTCAATTGTTACTTGACTTGTGGGCTACTTTTTGATTTGCTTGAATAAATGGCTGAGTTGTCTGGGACATAATTGCCTTCTTCTAGGGCTTTCTGAGAATATATTTTTAATTTTTAAGTGGTTCAGTTTCTGCCCTGGCTGTTCAGACTTTTTTTCCTTTTTCTAATAGCAGTAATGCCAATAATGATAACTGGGTAACACTGCTGAATAAACCTTATGTTCAACATGTATATTGTAATTTTCAGAGTTCTTCCTTTACCTTCACTCTCATAAATCCCAATTTTAAAAGGGTATTATAATCCATATTTTCTACCACTGAAGTGAAATGCTGTATTTTCTCACCACTTCTAGCTGTCTCCAGGCAGATGCTTGTGAATCTCAATAGCACCTGTCATTTGCCTGCTGCTGTCCTGTATACTGAAGACATGGTTGGACTCCTGAAGGCTACCACCATCAATCTTTGGTGCTTTGACTATGTTTATTCTAGTAAATAAAATGTGTGTGAGGCCACTTGCTCTCTGTGAGACCCACCAGCATAGAATGATCAATATCTATGTGAATAAATTATCTTGGCCTCCAAATGGAGGCAATCTGTCCACAGGATGAAGAATGGCCTCAGGTTCATTCTATCACCTGACGCCAGACAAATGTCCTGGATGATGCTAGTGGCCCTTTTCCAAAACCTATGCCATGGACTATTCTATTCACAAGCATTGTCATATTTAGCAGTGTAGTCTCAATTTTTGTGTCTGCAAGTCTTAGTGCGCATCAAACCATACACTGAGACACCACACTGTTCTTCAGCAGTGATGTGATCACATATGAAGCATTTTTCCAGACAATAGAGGTCAACCTGCATACCAACATGCTAAGTGCTGGTATTCTTTTTTGATCTTTACTCTTGCCAAGAAGCTGGTGATCAACTCTGAAAGTCATCTCTAACAAAGATCCTATAGATGTGGGACAGAGGTTTAATATCAACAGGTTTGCCAGTTTTGGCATAGACAGCAAAAAAAAAAAAATCTGCATTTCTCTGTGCATGGGTGGCCACCATTCAGAAAGTCTTGGTAAAAACAGTTTTCTATATGCTCCGACACTTGCACATCTCAGTGATGAAGTCTGTGCCAATGTACTGTGATTTTGAGGAATTGTTTCCCCTTATGTTCTGCGAACAGGGAAAGGACTGAAGGGGCTGTAGCAACTTATTGTTCCCCAGATTCCACTTGACTATTTATGGTAGCATTATATTATAAAAAGAAAAACAGACTGTGGACTTTTAGAGAAGAATTATTGTTGTAGGATCAAGGATGCCAGGGCATGGCATGAAAATGTGGCCTTTGAGATAAGGTGCTGGTAGATATAGGATACTTTAGGAGATGAGCTATAGGACTGGACACAGGGAAACCTTGGACCAAGGGCTAAGTACTTCTGCTAAGTACTTTTGCCTTTGGTGTTTCTCAGCAGATGTTTACAGCATGCCACAGAAGACTATCTGAGGGACTGACAATGTGGACAAACTGGGAATTTAGTTTCAAAGACACAGCCAAGTATAGCCACCAAGGCACTGGAAATACAATGGAGTGTGTAATGATGACAAGTCTGTCTCTGAGGGAAGAATCATACTCTTGTGTTATTGACAAAGGGAGAAAATAAATGGAGCTTATTTGTTTTCTACATTTTAAAGTAGAAAGCATTTTTTATATAAGTTTATGTTCAGTTGATGGGATAATTTTTTTTTGCTTTTCTTTATTTCTATCTGACTTGGCTCTCTGTAAATGTAAACATTTTTGTCACAGAGATCTGGAATGATATCTCACTGCAACACATACAAAGATAATGAGACTCCTTGTACTGGAAGGGCTAAATCATAGAAGGTTTGGTTTGCAATCCTGCAGATCCCACTGTATTTGTGTGTGTTATAATGACTCACCTTCATCAAAGGCATCTGACCAAGAGGCCGCTCTTTAATTATTTTGTTCAGCAGTGTACCAGACCTTGCTGGGATAGAGTTCACTTTCTTCATAGCGGATTGGATGGTTCTGTGTTTTATTTTTGTGACCAAAACAATACTGATAACATGATGATATTCTAGCTATTGTTGAACACTGTTTTCAGAGAGTCAAGGACTTCAGTTTCTCATTCTGTCCTTCCCTCTCTCCCTCAGTGAATACAATGGGGGTTGTGCAACAGATTAATGAACTAGTCAGATGATCCAAATTAACCAAAGAGACAGTCCA
The DNA here is from genome assembly GCA_013396695.1 of Sakesphorus luctuosus. Lineage (NCBI taxonomy): Eukaryota > Metazoa > Chordata > Aves > Passeriformes > Thamnophilidae > Sakesphorus > Sakesphorus luctuosus. The sequence goes on along the minus strand of VWZD01001157.1, from coordinate 112,582 downwards.
TGTCACATAATGCCGTGCTGAGCAATAAAAAGGGAAAAGAGGGAGATTTAGGAAAGTTAGGTGTATTGAGGTTTTTTCCTTGGGAACTGGCTGGGCATTGGTCTACCCCTAAGAGGTGGTAAGTGATTGCCTTCGCATCACTTGGTTTTTTCTTTGTTTCTTCCTTGATGTAACCTTTGCTTATTAAATATGCTTTTACTTCCACCCTGAAGTTTTCCTGCTTTTATTCTTCCATTTCTTTACCCTCAGCCCACTGGGCATAAGGGAGGGGAATGAGCAAATGGCTGTGTATTGCTTAGCTGGGCACACAACAAGCAACTAAACAGTACATTTGATTGCAGAAATGCAATTACAAAACAGAGTACACATTACTCTCATATAATCTTGTGCTTTGCTGTCAGCTCAACAAGATAAAGTTTCTTCTTGAGGTACAGGAACTACCCATTCTTCTCTGGGAGCAGGGAGATATGTCTGCATTGGCCACTCTGAACAAGCTAGTTTAGGAACTCAAGCGATGTAACGAGGGTATTTTTCAGCAGTACTAATTAGCCCAGAGAAAGCACAGTTTCAGTGCTCTGCTTCTAGCATCCTGATACTGTGTGGTTAGTTGTATAAACATCATTCTCTTTGCATCCTGTCTGATCTTCAGGCATCTTGGTTTTCTGGTATCTTTACTCTCTCTGTGTTCAGAGCCTGATTTACATTATGTTCATAATTTCTTTGTGTCAAGTCCTGGTTATGACCTCTTTTTCCTCTGTTTATTTTTTATCATGTTAGTTTCCAGGCAGGAAAATCTGAATGATGGTGATGCTGCTAACTAGAAGCTGCTTAGTCTTCAGAACATGTAAGCAGTGCTCTGCATGACAAGGCTTGTTGTGGGTTGAGAAAAGTGAATCATTCCGCTCTCATCTCCTCTGACACACCATCATAGAGGTACACTGCTGAAATTCCTGTCTTATAGATGCATGTGTTACAGATACTTGCATACATGAATTGGAAGAAACTGAAACTTTCACACGAGTTAAAACAAAGGGCAAGGGCCACTTCCCACTTCTTAGTGGAAGACCCAAAATAGGAATGTACCATCTCTTTATCCTTATCCTCAGAACTCAGTGGTGGGGTTTTTGACATATGGAATTAACTTCACCTAACCTCAGGCTTCTAAATGTCAGAAAACTAATCTAACTAATCTAACTTTAGATGCCTTAAATATAGGTGAGATGAAGGTCAATTTAAAGAAGATTTGATGTTCAGTTTCAGTGCTTTGTTGCAGCATGAACACCATGAAACATTCCAGCTGTGGATGCATTTTACCTACAGCTATATACAGCAGTATTAAAGTCTCAGTCATTCTCATGTGGAGCCAGTGTTAGTGATGTACAGATTTTATTTTACAGAGAATCAGTCGAGGTGGATATGCCTTAATTCCTTGAATCATTGAATTTGTCTTTTTATGGTTCAGCTGTCAAATTGTAAATTCTTTATCTCAACACTTTAATAAAAGCAGCCCAATTTATTGATCACATCTGTAAATGTTGTTTGAAATGCATTGTTTCTGTGATAGAATAACAGGTTTGTTAATTAAAATTATTAAGTAATCTCCCTCCTGGAATTTGTGATTTTAACTACTTGGGATGTGCTGATCTCATGCTTCTACAAGCACTTGCAAATGCACAAAAATGCACACGAACACACACACACACACACGCGCACACACACACACACACACTCTTGCTTCTTCCTTTTATTATTTTCACTTAAAGAAAAACAAATTATGCCATGACTGAGGCTGCACATTTGATTGCTTTGATTATTACAGCAGGCTCAGCCAAGAAGTCAAACACTGTGAGACCATTCATTAATTTTCTAAGTAGTTCCAATTGAGCCTTAAAGATTTTTATTTTTGAGTAGTCCCTGTGCTTTGATGCTGTGCCTTTGTCATGTAAAGATTTTGTGCAATTCCGAAAGCAACCTTACCCTGTAAAAAGTTTACAAGTGTTCTTGCCAAAGAATGATCATTTTCGGATAAACAGCACGTAAATCCACCAGTGGGAGGTGCAAGAGAGTAAAGATGTGATAGCTCCTTAGCACTGCAAGGTGACCAGAAGTCTTCACAGTTTATAAATATTTCTAGAATAAAATTCACACAATCTTCCAGAACACACATAAAATAATCAGATTTATTGTCTGTAGACATGCCTGTTTCACTGAGTGAAAAGTGTAAATGACTGTTGAGATCTAGATATGTACTGTGAATGGCACTTATGATGACCTCCAAAGCGCTTCTTCAAAGATTAGTCCTGCTGGAGAAGCTGAATGCTTCATGTCAATGAATTTAAGAGAAAAATAAAGTTCTTTCAAATGATTGTAATGCAACTAAACATGAACTCCTAGAAATGTAACATTTAGATGAAAAACTGTGATAAGGAAGAGATTTTGATCTGTGATACAACTTCATATGATGCGAAAGTCCAGGTCTACAGTCAAAAATTCTGTAAAAATTGGAGAAGATGCTAAGAACCCATAAATAAATAAAATCAACTATTGAAAAAAAAGACATGTAGTGAGATAGGTTAACTGTTTCTGTCTGTTGAAATGACAGAAGGGTATGTTTTTGATATTTAAGAAGAAACTACTGACTGGCTTAATAAGAACCTAGATGGGAATTTGAAATCAGGTGGACTTAAATGAGAAACTAGGAGGGAGGAGTGGTGTCCTCATAGAAATAAAGCTCCCCTCATATCTTTGGAGTAAGTCTGTATATGCTGCCAAAAGTTGATATACTAGAAAAAAAACTGCTGAACTCCATGGAGTGTTAAATCTATAACATACAGGAGAACAGAAAAGCTATTCTGATAATTGCTGGGATCTTAACCTCTGCAAACTGCTGAACTCAAATAGTGGTACTATGATTTTTTCATAGATATAGGACTGCTTTATAGACGAGGTTAAGTTAAAAAGCACCAATATTTTCTGCGTGAACAATTGAAAATGTTCAGTGCTTGACTGTTCAAGAGTTTTAGTAGATTTTTTCAAGGGGAAGATTCCACTGGCTACAGAGGTAATCATGAAATTTTTAAGGCTTGTGTTGGATTTATATAAAAGTTACATGGTTCAGGCTTTCCTAGTATTACCTAAAAATACTTGACAGAAGCTAAGGTGGAATGAAGTCTGGCCAGGACAAATTTTTCCTGTATGTACAGCATCTTTCCTTTTCTTATAATTCTACCCATAATGCATTTATGTTGCTTAATTGCTTGATGTCATTCCACTCTGCTCTGAAATGACCCTGTATAATAACATGGTAAGTGAAAATTTGGTAAGGCACTCTCTCATGTGCTAAGAGACAGAGTATTGCACAAACCCTAGCAAAGATTTTCCAAATTAGCTGGCATAAGGCACTTTATGACCTTTGTGTATTTGAAACACTACTGTCCCTTTAGGGATAATAACTGTTCCAGTAGGGACAATTATGCTTTATAGTCAAATCATACTGGATGTTCTTTGGTCTAAGGCATACTTTGCAGCATATACATATGCACAAGTACCTTGTCATGGTCTTTGACGTTATACCCAAAGCATAGGATGCCTCTCAGCCCTTTGTGATGCTGGTGTCTAAATGATTGTCTTATGCTGAACACCTGCTGTAAGAAAATGGACTGAATGCATGTTAGTTGGTTAATTTAAAGCACTTACTTGGTTAATTGTAATGCAGATGCTTCCTCATCTGTGTAGAGGGAAATAATCAAGTCTTTTGCACTGGACTTTGTATCATTTCTAATCAGCTATTCAGCTCAGGTACTGCTATGCATCAAATTATGGGAACCATGGGCACATGGAAAAGCCAAGAAAAATATGGAATTTTAAATTCTAGAATACAGAGTATGACAAAGCTGTGAACAAAAGAAAGCCGCAAGAAAAGGATGACTGTAAGCTGAGAGTTACAATATATCAGTCAGCCAAGAAATTTTATTGGTATTTAGGGCTGATGCAGCACAGATGATATGAAGAAAAAACTCAAGGTGATAAATAAAGTCAGATTATTCTTGGACAGAGTCACATAGATTATGTAGCAGTGAGACAAAATAGATCAAGAAATGCTGATAAAAAAAGAAATCTGCAAGATTAGAGGAATTTTAATAATGGAAAATTTTAATTACAATCATATTGATTAGTATCACAACTCTGAAATACCCTTACCCCACACAAACTGACAATGTGCTCTTTAGGGAATGAATCCGCTTATGTATCTTTTCTAACAAGCTGCTGAGCATGTTCATCTTCATTCACGGCTTGGCTTCGCAAATGAAGATTTGGGAAGGGCTCTCCCCTTCAAGCCTGCACAGCAGACTTTTTAGGTGAGGCACGGCGTGCACAGAACTGGCCCCACCCTTTAACTCCTGAGGTTCATTTGCCATGGCCAAGCAAGCTTGGACAGTGACAGGGAAGCCTTCAGCACTAGAACCTACAGCCCCTGATATTCCCAGGAGGTCTCCCATCCAAGTACTAACTGGGGCTGACCCTGCTGAGCTTCCGAGATCTGATGGGATTTGGCGTCAGGGTGGCATTTAACTGCCTGCAGAGCATATGCCCAGTTGGCTCTTTGATCTCATAAAAAATGAGTCAACTAGACAACTTGCCTTGAGAAGACTGGTTATTTGTGGAGTTTAAGGAATTGAGGAAAGAGAGGATTCTTTTCTTCTGGAGCTCATAATCATTTCAATGTAGTTAAATGTCCTTTACAATGTAGCAAAATTCATGGCAATGCTCAACTGCCCAATCTTACTGATTGAATCTGCTGGGAGAAAAGTTGGTTACTTCATAATCACGAAGCAGAATCTTCGTGATGAAGATTACTTCATACTCAGAAGCATCATACCCTTGGATGATTTATTTCCTCCCAAATTTCTTACACTGTAAGAAGATTTCTAGCTGTTGTTAACTCATTTCAAGGAACAATGGGAAGAATGCAAAGTTCCCTCTTACTGAAAAGAAACAACTGCGTTGATTTTGTAGATCTTGGTATATGGGTAAAAGCAGCTCTGATAAAATAATATTTATTGATGTTTACTCAAAAAAATAAGAATGCAACAGAACCCAAATTATGTAACAGTTACCACAGCCATCTTGCAGCAAGCAGAAACCATTCTGCAAAGACTGAATGCACTTTTCAAGTTGATGCCATCCTTAGTTTTCGATGATATTGTGGGGAGTGTAAAACAGACTCACGCTGCATAAATTCACAAGATTGCACTTCAAAATCTGTAATCATAAGCAACAGCTTGGAAGCAAATATTTTATACATTTTTTAAAAAAATTATTTAGGCTTTTTTTAATAGAAAATATCCCTTAGAAGTTCATCTGTCATGTAGTATGGACCAAAGGCATTTTCTATATATCTATCTGAAACTGGCTATATATATTTTTAACAGTGCAGTCTTGAGGAAGTTGCTAGCACCATAACTGCAATCTTGAGTCTGGATGGGGTCTGAAATGTTTGAAAGTCTAAGTAATTGATTTTTTTAGGTCTTAACAGGAATGTTAAGGTTTAGCACAAAACTTATATTCATTTTTTTTTTCAATCTCTCATTTCTTCTTCAAATAACTTGGTGAATTTGATCTGTAAGATTTTGCCTTACCTAACAGCAGGCATTTATAATATAGACAATTTTAGGCCTAATTTTAGCATGTTGTTCTCTAAATATTGCATGTTCTGCTCTTTTCTCTGTAACTGATCGCAGTGTGAGAGTGTCTAATTTGTTACTACCAGTAAGATCAATCTCTGGGGCTAAATAAAATCAAACATGAGAAAGGCTGACATCAGTGTAGAAAAGAAAAATAGAAAGGTAGACCATTTCAATAGACATGTCCCCAGCTCAAGATCATACTTTGGTGAATTAAGTGAAACTAATTAATAAACTTTTGAATAATGTCTAAATTGTACCAATATGCTGAGAAGCAATTGGAAATGATTCAGCACAGTATAAGTGCTGAAGACCATGGATGCAATTATCTTGACAAAATTCTGTGACTGTTAAATGTAATTGGGGTTAGGGGCCATTCCCTAACTCTGAAGTTCTCAGAATTTGTTTTTCCTTTTTGAAATCTCAGCACAAGCTTTAGGTCCAGTGATTTGTAAATGGTTCTTTGGTTTATTACCGCAAGATCAACTTCTTTTTAAGCCCTTTACCTTCAACTGTTTTCTTTGCTTTTCAATCCTCTCCATCAGAAATGGAAGGCCTATGAATTTAATTTTTTACTAGCTAAATAATTCCGTGTCAAAAACTTGTCTGTCTCCCAAGTTGTTAAATTTTGTGCCCCAGCAAACTAAGCTTACTCACAGTAGCTGATGGTCTGTATGATCTAGTGTGATCACATTCAGACCAAAAGGGGTAATACTTTTAAATGATTACCAAAATAATTTACAGGAGGGGCACTATTTTTTTCCTACCAATAAATAGATTTTTCTCCAGAAAAAGGAAACTAATCAGAAAGCCTTAAATCCAGTTACATTATATGCAGATTTACACATTTTAGAAATTAATTTATTTTAATTATGAAGAAAATTGGAGGAGTGAAATTTTTTTTTAATGGACTTGTTTACATTCAGAAAGATTATTACTGCTGAGTGACAGCATAGGAAGTTACAATCAAATTAAATGTAAAGTGTTAGACAGATTGTTATACTCCATAATCCAAAGACTCTAGATAATATCTAGTGATATCTACTTCTAGCTTCACCCCTTGGTCAGGTCAGATTGCTTACAACTTAGACTGTATCTTCAGCAGATAGAGCCAAGTCTCTTGAACAGCATCAAGGAATCTCCACAATGAACATAACGTGTAAGTGGTCCTGTGAACACCTGTATCAAACATCAATTATCAAATCTAAGAGCTTCACATCTTTTAGCTCTGAAAATGTAGTGGTTCATATCATGCAAGAGAGGTATTTTGAGCAGGGAAAGGAACACACAACCTATGGCACATTTTTTTATCCAGCCTTAAGAAAGAAAAGGCACACATTAAGATGATCACATTTGTCATTTCAGAGGAAAGGGAATTAGAAAGACAGGACACCTCATCATTCAGTGAAAATAGAAGTGTCATCTGCATATAAATGCATAAGGTTTTGCACAGCCCTCAACCAGGTTTATCACAATGAGAAAAGTACAGTAAGGAATATAACACTGACCCTGGTGATACAGAGATTGAAATGGTTTGGGGAAAATGAATCTTAAAGATTTGCAGGATGAGTGCATCTGTGGGGATGGGAAAGAATGGATACCAGACTGGGAAAAAAAAGTGAGCATCGGGTTAGGACACCATATTGAGAAGCAGTGAGAATGAGAACTTAAATTCTTCTCTATGTTGTTAACCGCTTTTTACTATATGGTAGAGGATATGTAATTTTCCTTTAGGGGGAGGAGTTTGGAAACAGCAACACAGGTTGCTGAGTGGGAAAAGTCAGCCAAAGGTTTGCTGCTGATGTTTCACCATGAACAGTGACCAATCTTCTCACTGAATTTGGCTAGCAAAACAGAACACGTGGTTCTAGTGGCTGTGCCTTGTGGTGCCACTCTTTGCAGAATGGTCAAACAGCTCCACAAAGAAACAGCCATTCAGGGACTTGTGAGATTCCACATCAATGGCTGTTTTGGTGAGAAGAACAAGGAATAATTTTAGTTTTCACTCATCAGCACAAAAATGCTGGAAATCTTTTCACATTTTCTGATCTGATTTAACTGTGCTTTTCTGAGGGAGGTTGGACTGGGACTATGCAGGACTTGAATCCATTTCCCAAGAATTCTCATACGAACTCGGACAAGCTATTTACTCCCTGTGCACTGATTTTCTTGTTGTCAAGGGGAGACACAAGTCCTTAATTTTACAGGAGTTCTTTATTTAGTTAATGTGCTTCTTGGTAAATAAGCAGTCTCAGGAGTGCTGTTTATAGCTTTGATATCATTGGGTCATCTACATATACAAGCTGGTGAGCAAGAGCAGTCTTAGAAATAGGTTAAGCTAAAAGACTTACAAGTTGGGAGATGGCACAGACTCTTTCTCTCAAAACCAACAGAAATAGGGATTCATGTAGCTTGCTAACCACACTTAGTACTCCTCACTGCATTTAATGGAAAAGACATTTTTTCCTTGGCAAAACTTGCTTTTACCAAATGAGAAAGTTTTTGGGTAGGGAAGAACTCAGCTCTGTCTGTATGCTAACTCAGGTTTGGATTCATGAAGGAGGGCAGGCAAGGTATTGCTAGAATGGATGGCGAAAAGGTTTAAAAGACAAGTTAGATTTGAATTTTTGAGAAATGGTGGAGAACAGGGTGATCATGGCAAAAGCAGACTAGAGTGGTTTACTGACAATCCTGGAGGGCAGCAGAATATTGCTTTGAAAGGAAAAGAAGCACTATAAATTTCTGATCATTGTCCTGTTTTGGCTTTAAAAAATATATAATTAAATGAAAAAAAAATCACAACCCTTGCTATTGATGGGTTGATTTATCCAGTGGCTTAAAACTTTCAGACTGCAGATGGTTTGCCTTTTCAAACCTTTCTGGTCTGTTATATAGATTGTTGCCTTTCATTGCTAAAGAGTTTTTAATGTCTTTTCACTTCTAGAGCTAGAGTTTAAAAGAAAATACTGAATATCACTGAGAAGAGAGATCTTACATTGAAGCTTGGCAGCTTACGGGAATCTCTGACATTTCCTACCAGGTTGTTCGATTGCTCAGGATTTATGTTCTTTGCCTCTCTTTGATCCATCTCTGCAGATGGCATACAGAAATAGAAATGATGTTTTGGATGCAATTTTCTGCAAAGTTTTTCCAGCTTCTCAAGCATTTCCTTCTTTTCCTGTGAGAGGACTAGTCCTTTTTTTCAAGCATATATGAGGGAAAAAATCAAAATAATTTTGCATCCAAGAGTAGGCATATCAATTCCTTTGCAGTTACATTTGCATTGCATTTCTGGCAATGGTCATGAATGACTGGCATCAGCTATGACTCATTATTCATTCCTTGAAGGACTTGGCATAACAGCAAGAGGAAAAAACAACTCCATTCAATTTCATATTCTTTCTTCTGACAGGCAGATACACCATAAGCAATTTTGCTTGAGGAATCATCTGGGGAATTGGAAAAGGAAAGTGAAGCCTGGAAGTCCCAGATTCATGCAAAGAAAATGACTATCATCAAAAGGGCTACCAAGGACAACATATATCCAGCTCATTCAAATAGAAATGAGACAGACAGGAACCACTCTGGACAATAATTGTAATAGAGCCACTTCTGGTAAGTCTCAAAACAGGACTCTGACAGAAGAGGGGGATGAAGGGAATGATTACATGGATCAGATCACAGAAATGACACGTGACAGGAACTGAAGGTGGGTATTGGAGCCAGTTACAGAGATGTTGGCAATTTTTTCATATTGATATTCTCTACTCCTATATATCTTGCTTCTCTTTCTAGGGACCTCTTTTGCTCAGACTTTTAGTAAAGCAGTAGAATAACTCCCAGACTTATTAAACACTGCAATAAGCCCTGATTCTTTGTTTTCCTAAGCCTGTCACACACTGCCATCAATAATGAGAACCTTCTTCCTCCTCTCCCTTGATATGCCCTAAAGGCTCCGTAAACATCCATGGGCTGTGTCTTCATAGCTGTGTTTTAAGTATATTCTGACAATGTTATTGATAAATGCCTTTATGACACCATGACTAGCAAAATTATTATTAGCAAATGTGCCAATTAATTTAAAAATACAGGGAATAACTCCCTGTCCTTTACAAGAGATACTAACTCAGATGGAGACATGCAGAGTCATTAATCAGCTGTTTCTCCTCAATTCAAGACATCTTCAGTGATAAACGTTTAGCTGATTAAAAGGGACAGTCATTCATATTAACTATGGAAGATAAGACCATCAATGCTCAGTTGAACACTCAAAGCTTTAGGAAGCAACTCTGTAAACAGAATCTTTAGTGAAGTTTCTGTCACAGACAGCTCTGTAAAGTGGAGTCGGCTGGGCTTTCTCTTACCAGTTATCAAAATTCTCCTTTAATCCAAGACCCACTGGTTCTAGAGGAGGAGGTGAGCCTTGCTAGTCCTTCAGCAGAGAGCAGAGAAGCCTGCAGATCCTCCCATCAGAAACAGATACACAGGACAGTATTCAAGCAGAGGATTGTGTGCCCTTTACATCTTTGCTCCTTCAGAGCAAGTTGAGAGCACCACAGGTGGCAAACTGCATTAAAAGAGCACAAAGCCACTCATTTCAAAATCAGAATTATGTTTCCAAGTACAACCTCAATTAAGTGCTGCAAGCATGTATTTTGAATTTAAGTTTTGCATCACAGAATCCCATATAGTTTCCACATGGACCCTTAACTCACTTCCAGAAAAATGAGACTCGGGAAGTCACTTGGCATACAATACAGCCATAACAGTTAAAGTTCAGCAAGGTCAAAATCACCTGGAAGCAGGATCTTATTATGGCAAGTATGAGTTAACTGCAGTAAAAGAAAAGCCCACCTACAGGTATTAAAAATAGATGGAATGTTGTCTCCCTCCAGAACATTGCCACTGATGTTTTTCAATTACACTGATGTGAGTTTTAATCAGATTGAAATATGTCTGCATAATTAGCTATAGGGACATTTGACGATGCTGCAACATCAGCAGAGAAGGAGGAAAAAACATAGCCATAATATCTATAATGCTATGATAATGAAGAATTAAAAACAGCAATGTGTTCTCTGCTTCTAATTGGTCTTTGTAGTGCACAGAGAGGTTTCATCGGGGATGTGGGTTTTGCATTGATTCTTATGCAAGGCCAATTTACTGCAACAGAATATTTTATGTCGGCTTTTGTGGGCTTCTTGGACAAAGAGAAATAAGAGCATAGGAATCAAGGGTAGAATTGCAGTGTCTTCAAAGTAGAAGCAAATCTGAGACCCCTTCCCTAGTCTGTGATTTAAATTCATTCCACTTTCTAGAGAAACCATACAGTTCTGAAGCATGACATGTATAGAAGGTCCTGCAAACACATTGACTCTGCAAACACAAATTTTGAATATTTTTTTTTCTTATTACAGGTGAACAATTTTTGGTCAATAACACTGTGTATTAATTGTCAGAATGAGATATGGATCACTTTTTCCTGTAGGAGCTGTTGAACATTTTTCTGTTAATGAATTAAACTTAATATTGCAAATTAAACTTCTTTGAGTTGGAATCATCACTGTTTTTAAAATATTTCCTTATCTTTATTGTGAAAAATTCTGGATATCCAAACTTCTCTGGCTCTATAATTAGTCTACAGTCAGGTCAATTAATTAGCTGACAAATATCTATTCAGATAAAATACTGGCAGCTATTTGTATACTTTGGGCCTTTTCAACCAACTCACTCTATTATCCCAATTTGTAAAGCTGGTCAGCTAAGTGTGTCATCTGTGTTACAGTGACACATCCTATAATCAGTAGAAAGCAAAACAAATCTCCCATAACACAGCAGTTCAGTCATCCTGCTACAAGAAGCAAAATTAATGTACCATTTTCCCTTACTTATTTGTGGTGGACACTTGTTTATTTGTAGTTTAATTTCTCCATTACATGTGTTAGGATGCATTAAGTAGTAAGAATAGATGTATTGAATTGATTGCATTTTTTAATTAAATGTTGGGTTTGGGGGACCTATAAGATGCATTTTTAATTTTGTGATGTGGGAGGAGGGAATAACCAATAATTATCGGAACAGCTAAGTGCCCTCAATCTCAATAGGCTGTGCATGAGGATAAAGAGAGAGTAGACTTGGAATAATATCCCCAGAGAAGAATGTTCACTGCAATCAGGGATGACACAGGCCATTAGACTTTACTTTTTGAAAGCCCTGTCTATATTGTACAATTAACAATGAGATCAGCGATAAAGCGTTAACATTTGCGCTTGCCTTCTCTTTGGCAAATATTCCCACAAGGAAGCCACTCCTACCTTACAGCAACTGCATCTTACCTGCCTTCTTCAGACTCCTTATAGATATCTATGTAGGTGAACATAGATTCAAGTGCAGAAGTTTGTTATGGTGGGCAGTGCCAGAATCTTTTCATCCTCAGCTATTTCAACATTTCTCACTTCTATGAAAAGGAACTAGAGATCTGTCTGTATTAAAGGATTTCTCTTTACCTCCTTATTCTGAAATGTACAGTTTACAAAACGGAGATTATAGATGAGTTCAGGTCCTGGTTGCATTATATGATCAAACTTGTGACTCCTGTAGACACCATAGAAGAGAATAGACTGTAGAAGAAATCTCAGGTTCATACTGCAGTTGTAGAAGTCTCAATGAGGAGCTTCCTTGCCATGAACTGTCATTGTCTTGAGATTTCTTCATCAATAGAAATATTAATTTTCTGTCCTCTGTGGCAGGAGAATCACTGTGCTGAAGGAAATCTTATTAGAGATTTTTCTGGGGCCAGTATGAATATAAAAGCCTTTGTGGTTAGCCAGACTTTTGGAATGCTGTAGTATTATTCAGGAGAGACATTTTTAGTTTATATTTTCCCCTTCTCTCATTTTAAGAGCTGCAAAGTGTTTTTGGAAAATGAATAAAATAGCATGTTAGCTAATGGTTTGGTTTTGGTAGTTAATGGTCATTAACAAAGTCTTACATAATGAACTCTTTCAGTCTGAGAAGAACATTTGTTTACTCACTATATTTCAAAATGAGTTTAAAACAGCTGTCAGTGGCCTTTGTGTCTGTTCTTGACTGTCCTGGGAAAGCATTTTAATTAATAGATGGTTGAGGATAAAGTTTTGAGGTCCTCCTAGCACTGTTTGGATAATAGAAATGGACCAATCTCAATTACGCATACGAAGTTGGAACACTTTAATTAGAAAATAAAAGAAGGAAATAACACAATAGGAGAATTAAAAACACTTGGTCACTGTTGAATATCAGCCATGACATCTGATAGACCAAGAAATTGTTAATATATTGCTATCTGCCTTGTAATATCATGTTAATAATTAATTCTATTGGAATTTCAATAGAAATTTCTGAATTACGTGTTACTTGAAAAAGTGATCATCTATTAGAGCAGAACAGAATGTAATGGAATAATGCATTGTCATTGGTGACTTAATAGATGTGTGTGGATTTTCAAAAATGTTATTAATAAATCCTTTGTATGTTTTATTAATGATATTAAAATAGCCTGGATATTTTATTAATAATATTATTAATAAATAGTACTACTCCAGACTTCTAAAATTATAAGATACATTATAAAGGGAATGTATATTATTTGTGGGCAAAATATAATGAGGTTTTTTTAATGGGGGATTTACGAGATGCATGCACGTGGTCTCAACACATTACCAATGAGTATTCTTGAAGACAATTTTAATAAAGGATGTGTGAATACAGGATAGTAATATATATGGTTAATTTGAATTCTGCTTTTGATTATGTTTACTGAGTAATTTTCCTTGAACTGGTCACAAAGATTATTGTAAATGTGTTCTGGTTTATCCATTTGGTGAATAGCTGTTGTTGCTGTGTATAGTCATGTTTGTATATGAATTTGGACATTGAATATCTTGCACTTACCATCCTTTGCTGAATATTATAACCAAATGATGTTGAGCAGAAAAAATACTAGAAAAAAACCCCTGTGTGATTTGAAGGACCATCTGTACAGCACAAGACTCTTGGATTTACTGGAATTTGACTTGTGATCAGATCTTGTGCTGGAGAACTGTCAATTTTACCCAGAGTAAATGAAGTATAGAGCCAGGGAGATATTTGTGAAGAGCAGTTTGAACTAATGAAATAAGACATAAAAATATGTCCAGGAATCATTGTCCAACAACAAAGAAGGGCTAATTAATCAGATTAATTGACTGATTTTATCAGCCCTTTTGAGTAGAATCTATTACAAAGGAATGATAAAGTATTTGCACCCATCCAGACAATCAATCTATTGATTATGCACTGAACCATTTGGAAAATTTGGAGTATTTGCCAGTATTTAAAGAATTTAAAAATCTCTAACTTTTCTAAATCCCTGGCATTCCTTTCAGAATTTCATCCAGCATTTTCCAAAAAAGTTTTTTTAATATCAAGTGTTGCTGGTTTTTAACTCCATGGATGTTTTTCTTGAAAGACTCTTACTTTCAGTAGTGGTTGAAAGAACACACTTTTCCTCAGCTGTACAATCAGATCCTTAACAGAAATTAAGGTTCTACTTATTATTGAAATCATCAGATCCTAGGTAGGTTTCCAGGCTGTAACAACTGAGACAGACCTTGACAAGTTAGCCCTTTGCAGATAACACAAGAAACAGTTGATGTGAAAAGCCTGTAACAAAACTGATAGCCAAAGAAAATCTAATTATTGATGTTCTTAGTGTTAAGGACAGGGACTTGTGTTGTTTCAGAGATGCACAATAGCAACAGATGAAGATTAGTAATATTTTTATTGTGGATTTTCAGCTGCTTCATTTCCCTGGGATGATGCAGACAACCCATAAGCGGTCTCTAGACCACTGAATGACATTAGAAATCTGTAAAGAGATGTTGAAGATAGTTTTATTTGAGTGTTTCCAAGACAGCATTTATTGAAATGAGTTTTAATTTGACCCTATTACTAGTCTGCTGGCCTATGGGAACCATGGCAATGTCAATAACTCAGGATCTATAGGTAAAAAATAGATTGTGGAATGTTTAATAAATCTGGTTTAATATTAACCTTGTGTTACTTTATCAAGAAATTTTTGCTCCTGTCCTTTTGCAAAAAACTAATATTAAATGGGATACAGATGTTGAAATACCCTTTAAGATTATACTTAGGTTTTAATCCCTGTTTGTCCCCATTCCCTGTGTCTAAAATGTGTAGAAAAACAGACTCTCTGTTAAAGTCACTTATGTCAGTTTTGAAAAGCACCACCTCTCTCTGTGAACTGTAGGATGTCTACAGAAATATGGGCTTGTGGCTTGTAGGGATGTTGCTGAAGAATGTGAATAATAATAATGTGTTCTCAATGACAGAAGAGAAAAATACAGAAAAAAAATCCAGAGATAAAGACAAAGATAGTGCTTTCCTCAGAAAGTGAGGAAAAGTATTGTTATGTTAATATACAGATGTAATATACAAATCCAAAGCTATAAGAAAAGAGCCTTTAAATATGCACAATTTGAGAAAAGACACAAAAAACACTAATTGTAGCAAGTAGCATTCTAAAGAACTTCAGCTATATGTCTCATAGCAACAGAAATACTATGTAATAGTGATTTTAATGTGGCTTAAGGTAGGTATTTCAAAATATTGTTGCTAAAGTTATTATTCATGTTGTACTAGGCAATCTGGCCAGAGAAGAAAAGCTTTTCAGAGGCTGCTGAAGACTACACACTTAAATTGTTTCTCCATCACATGACCAGGAAGATGTCTTCCTGCTTGGGTAGCTATGAGCAGCTGTGTGCACCTTCTGCTATGTTGTGGAACTACATTCACTTACATGAGTGACAAGATTCATCAGCTTTGGCATGCTATTGAAGTTGTATTGACCCCATGACCTCAAGACAGGCGTCTCCTACATGATGGACAGATGGATAGCCTTATGAGAAGTTGCTCTAGGATTCCTCATAGTTCAAATCCCTTATGTACGCATTTCCCTTGTATAAGGAAAGGTAATAAACATATGAAAATATAAGGGATGTCTGCATATTGATTGCAAGTCACATGCTTTCTGGCCATCTAATAAAAGAAGAATGATAAGCTGCAGAAATTGGAAAAATTACAGAGTTTGAGAAAGGGGAAAGCAAGAAATAGGCTGCTAGAACAATTCATATCACTTATAACCCATTCTAATGACTTCTGAGTTTCTTCCACCTACAAAACAAAACCTACAAACCAAACTCCACAAAAAACCTGTGATGCTAAACAGCCTATGGTTTAGATTTATTGCTCTGAAAATCAGATTGAGCTCATGAACTACTGAATTTGTGTTTATGGGTCTGCTACACCCATATATTCCTGATTGAAGTGCAGGTGAAATAATTCCTAATTAGAATAGTCAGGTTTTCAATTTACAGGTTTAAAATGATACAAAGATACTCATTCAGGTATGCCAATTACAGCCTAAAAATCTAGCATATGGGCTTTCTATATAGTTATACAGTACACAAACTTTTCAAATTCTTTAATTCTCTAGCTTGTCAGTCACTGCAAAATCACAACCACTTCTTCACTTTGTCAGTCTACCTCCACAATACTGCATTATAAATTTTTCTCAGGAATTGCATTAACCTTTGTGAGTTCTGGTGCTTTGTTGACTTAAAGAAATAAGGCCAAGTGCATTTGTACTGACAGCAGGAGACTGCAAATGATGGCAAGAAGTTGTTTAAACCTCCAAGCCTACAAAAGCTGTTAAAATTCTTTTTCTTTCTCTTTTCTTTCCAGCAGTTCAGCTACCTCATGGATTTGAATCTAATTTTCCAGCCAGGGAGACAGCTTCTTCTCACATTTCAGCTCAAATTTTTTATTTTTCCTACATTTATTCTCCTGCGCTTTTGAATTTTCATGTGGGTTTTCTTTCCATACATAGCCTGACTGCAGTTTTTTATCTCAGGCATAGGAACACACAGTTCTACATTCCATAAAAAAGATTAATACACTAAGGCATTTTTTATTCGACTCTAAAACACTGCTGTAGCAACTGTACTCACAGTAGGGATCCTGAAAGAACTAGTGACAGCTGCACTTTCTCTTGCAAAATATCCAAAATCCAGTGCCTGGACACAAGTTTAATAAATCCCTATTATGACAATACTGATGTGATAACCTAGATAGAATTTGTTTTCCCGTTCAGTACTTTGACTTGACATCTTCTTTTTTTAAAAAGAATTTTTTTGTTCCAAGTCATGTTCAAAAATCTATACCAAAATTATCAGACTAAAGAGCAATGGTCAAATTTCTCTCATGTTCATATACTAACCCAAGAAACAAATTTAAGCAAGTTGAGAGTTTAATCACAAGATGTTTCCTATTGGAAGACTTTGAAATGAGAAGGCAAATTTCTAAGGAGATATTCTATAGCATCATTGAAGGCAGTTGTCTTTTAAGGATAGAATGAATACCTGAAGGCAACAATGCTAAATGCTAAAAGGGTGACTGCATGCAGAACATTATACATGAGGTTGTTCTTTGAAATAGATTTGCAAAAGTTCTGGCAAACATATTGAAACATAACAAAAAAAATCTTATGCTGTTTTTTGAATACTGGAAGAGGCTGCCCAGTGACGTTGTAGTGTCTCTGTCCTTGGACATATGCAGAACTTGTCTGGACTTGGCTGTGGACAACCTGCTTTAGCTGACATTGCTGGAGCAGAGAGTTTGAACTAGGGGATCTCCAGAGTGCCCTCTGTAAGCAAATATTCTCTGCTTCTACATTAACAGCACTCACGCACTGGTGCAACTGAGTGCTCAACTATCTACTTTTGGGGACATATGAAAGGCCAAATGAAGGAATCCTATAGTCCAAGCTAAGCCTGCAGATAATTAATTGAACCAAAGTAATATAGGCTTGGTACTGGTTCGACTATCTCTAGTTATCTGATACTAGAGAGATCAGGGAGAAAGTCTCAAGATTAGGAAATCAGCCTTCTTTGAATATTTGTATGTTTTTAAGCATATCTGTTACTGCAGTGAGGAAAGCTAGCTACCAGTAAACTACCACACAGCGTTCCATGGGCTGGTGTGTCAGTGTTTCATGCTGCCACTCATTTTGTAAGACCTCTCACTCCATTTGTCTTGCTATAAAAACAGAAGTTGACCTGGTTAATTTAGTGTTTATTTGCATGCTAAGTCTCATTTGGCAAGTTGCGAAGAGAATTCTAAGGTCGTTACTGTCAGCTCCTACTAGAATGGATGACTGTAGAACTGGAACTCTAGCTGACTGTGTGGGTTATTCATGCTACAACTCATTTGGAAGGAACATGAATTGCTTAAATGTGAGAGCAGATGATGCATGTGGAACATACCATGCTTATGTGGCCTTTACAATATGAAAAGGGGGACCCTTTTACTATGAGCATAGTTAACAGAGACCATATAATTTGTTATCAAGTTGGCTTAAGCAGTGTGTAGGACTTTTTTGAAAAACAGCACATTTAGAAAATGTAGCCCTGAACCCAAGTAATATGGTGATGCCCTCATTAGTAAAAGATCACAGGGTTTGCACTGAGTTTGCAAGGCCATGGGACTGAAGCCTGTGAGGCTTAGTCTTCCTGAACGTGTCCTAACCTGACTACAACTTTGTTTTAGCTTGGTTTAGCTACGTGGAATACAGGTAGACACTGTAAACAGAGATTGTGAACAGAACAGACATCACCAGTTAAAGAAATTCAGACCAGGAACAGGACAAAACTGGATTTAGGGATAACAAATAGAAATATGAACAAATATGTAACACTTGTAAAGTAGCATTTATGTATTAACTTTGCATGTAGAATAGCCATGGAAACCAATAAAGAAACACCAAGGTGTAAAAATGTGCTAGCAAACAAAAAAACACCCCAAACAGATCCCGAGCAGGAAGAAGTCATCACCACTAACATCATACTCCTCTGTGAAGGACTTGAGATGATCTCCCCTTCCCTGGACAGATGGAAGCCATGAACTCCAGGGCCTAGATGACCATGAAAAGGTGAACATAATACCAGGAAAAGGGGTAGAAGATAGCGACTGTGCATATAAAAATCATCTTATTAAGATGATTAAGACCTTTTCTATTATTAAGACCTATTCTGTGTGGTGATGTTCTTTAATGTCTTTCTTCTTTTTTTTTTAATACATAAGTATAGACTAATAATAACTCTTTGATTAGTTTGTTAAGATTTCAATTATAGTAACAATAAATTCTTGGGTTTACATATAGGTTTTTCTTCTTTCCTATTAATAGAATTTTGGACTTACTAGCAAATCATACTTTTTTTTCCCCTAATAACTTAAATCACTTTATAATCCTCCACTCCCAAAGTACAACAAACCCAGTTACAAAACTGCACCGCAACTGGTTTTCATTGTGTCCTCTGTCAGCCTCACAGACAACAAAGAGAAATAGCATTTTCTGAATACAAACTACCTGATCAATTTTATCTGTCTACAGTGATAGGAAAGATACAAGTCTTTCACTGAACTCACCTTCAGAAACACCTGAAGTATTCACAGACGGTTGAAGTCTTCTGTCTCGTTGGTTGATGGCTCCAGCTTTCCCCAGCTAGTCTTTCAGTGATGGCTGGACACATTAATGCAGCTCCATTTGACACTTTTTGAAGAAATTACATTATCAAATGCAGCAAAGGAAGGATATGCTCTCAAACAGGCAGCACAAAGAGGCAACAGGACAAGACAAAACATGGAAATCTTTCACTGTATTTTCTGTTCATTCATTCATTCATTGATCATGAAGATTTCTGCAGCAGACACATCTTTCACAACAGTTGCAAATACTATGTTTATATCTATCCTATGCTTTATATCTCTGCATTTCTTCCTCATGCCTGCAGGGTTGCCTAGGTAAATGTTTCACTCAAGTTATGACACATTTTTCTGGTTCAGTGTGTAGGATGTTGACGTCCAAGATTTCTTACAACTCCAGTCATCCTAAACTTATCAGACTCTTAACCAGCTTTGTTCCTTATGTAGTCCTTATGTGTGTGGCAAGAGAATATTGTCAAGTGAGGTTAAAAGTGTCAGCATTCTGTGGTATTTCTTCCCAGTTTAAGCATATGTTCTAGCATGGGAAATGATTTGGCACAATTTCCACTCCTGGCACCAAATCTCACTCTTCTACTTTAAAGGAAAAAGAAGGGGGAAAATAATCCTCAAACACAAACCATGTATGATTATCAATGGGAGAGGTTTTCAGCCAGGAATATTTATTTTTAGACCTACATCTGTGCTGTATGATACTCATATACAGATATTTGAAGAGAATAATAATAAAAATATCTCCATGTGGCTGATTGCTCTTGGCTCACCCTGGGAACTGAGAGTACTCAGGCTCTTTATGTAGTCCTAGCAGTACAAGACACCCCAGGAAAGGAGAGTTTTTAAATTTACAGTCTTCTCCTATGGCAAATAAGCTCAGAAATTGTATAAGGAGCTGAAAATAGATAGGCATGAAAAGAAAGGATATTATTGTCACTGACTAAATCAAGCCACAATAACAGCACAACAGCAAGAGCCTTGTTTGAGATGTGAAGTCTCAAGTGGGAGCAAATAAGTGGAGAAATATATGATCACCACCAGTCCCTGACTTCAGACTTTATATTTTCTAATGGATTTGAATTTTACAGACCCCAGGAGCCATTAACATCTTGTCACAACAAAATTCATGCAGGCGAATATCTAAGGAGAATTCACATGGAGTTTTTGAGCCAGGAGCCAAAAGATCTTTCTTTTATCACAAGCAGTATTATCATAGTGAAATGAAACAGTGTAATTCTAAGAGAACTTGCAATGCTGCAAATACAAGTGCTACATTTCTAGTCTCAACAAGGATGAACTTTCATGGGTATACTAGTACTCCTTGGGAGAGAAAATCAACAGTCAGATATTCAGTGTCCATTCCAATAGTTGCAGAGCTCTACTGGAAATAAGTATTCTCATGAATATTTGAAAAAAAAACATTCTTGAAAGCTTTTGGTTTGTAGTTATTGGTGATGATACCTGTAATAAAATCTTTGTTTTATGAGATGAAGAAGAAAAACTCACAATAAGATTTTTTACATCCTGAGCCAGATTTTCAGAAATTCCTGCTAAAGTTAGGTGCCTTTGCAAGCTTCTTTTATTAAGACTTTTTCCTTGTTAGAGTCACAAGAAAATAGCCTTTTAAAATAATTGCAAAAGATCACTAGTCCATCCATCTGCCTGAAGGCAGATGTGGTTAGCTATTCCTGTGTCATTCTGAGGACTGTTTGTGTGATTTTTTCTTAGAATGGGTTGATGGCTGGGGTTCCAAAAGCTGCCAGGAAATCTCCAGTGCTCCGCTGTCCTCACTGACCTTTTGAAGTGTCTAAACTTATTTTTTTCTGGTTGCAGTGTCAGCCCTTAATTTATATTCTTTGTAACACGGACATAAGATCCATATGCAGGACTTTCAGGCTTTGAAAACATTTATGACGTTATCTGTCAGTCTTCTCTAGTCTAGGCAAAAAAAAAAAATCATAATTCCCCCAATATTTTCATACAGATCATGACTTCTAGACCACTAATAACTCCGTACTTTTCCCTCAGCAGTCTCTAATTCACACATACTTCTCCTGATATTCAATATTCAGAACTGAATACCAGGTTTTATTACAGATCTTATCAGCAGTGAATGTAGTGGAAGTATTAATTCATGTATGTTACATAGCACACATTATAGTGTAGACATTCACTACACCACCCACATGTATACAGCCAGTGGCGATCCACTTGAATCCCACATATTTTCCTGGGTTACTGATTATCTAAGATATCTTTTCTTCAATCTGTTTTTATTTTGTTAAAATTGCAACTGGCCTTTTTTTTTCTTCTCCAAAAAATTAGTCCCTTTGGAGTTTTAATCCTGCCTTCTGATGTGTTCACAGCTTCGTATCATCTGTGCATTTAATGAACACAGTCTGTATTCCTTTCAGCAGATATGTAAGAGTACTAGGCTAAAGATAAACTGCTTGGGAACTCCACCTTGTGCATCATTTCACTTTGAAGGCAAACCCTCAACAGCTACTCTTTGAATATGTTTTTCCAGCCACCTTTATACCAAATTTACAGAACTTTCCTAAGTTTTCTTCTGTGAACAGTATATGAAATATCACGAAAGTCAGGCTAAAATGAAGATATAGATTTTCTATTGTTTTTTTCCCTGTCTGTAAAGGGATACTGTCACCTATAATTTAGTGGTTTTTTGCAAATGTTAGCTATGGACTGGAATTCAGTAGGGTGAGAGTGGACTATATGGCAAACCATTTCATGTGTGAGGCATTGCTTCAGTCAGTTGTGGCAGCCAACATGTTAAATTCATAATACTAACCAAATTTGTTTACTGTCTAACCCTTTTCTCCCCTTGATTTCTTTTAATCAGTGGTTCAGAGCCTTGAGGGCTTAGAGAAAGACCACAGTGCCCTCTGTACATCTGGGACAATTCATTGTTAACGGTGACATTTTCAAGTTTGTGTTGGGATCTGCTTATGAAGAAAACACTGTGCTAATGCTCCAGGGACTTCAGAGGTAGAAAAGGAAAAGGGCATGAAAAAATTAGAATGTGGCTTTTATGGAAGAAGATGAAAGGTTTGTTTTGTTCTCGCTCTTTTTGCCTACATCAAAAATGCTGTTTATTGTGCAGAAGAAGGTATGACAGAGCCTTTAAGAACTGATTTCTTCACATTTGCTCAGCTTTCAGAATAATATTGACAGTGGAATGGGGACAAGTACAGAAAATCGGGGGCTTGTATCCTCATGAAAGGTGAAGCAAAGTGTGACTCCCACACAGGGCAGAATATTATGCATAGGGCTGCATAACATAAAATGGCAGATTTGTTTTCTTCTTTTGGAACTGAACTCTTTGGGAGAACCACAAAACAAGGACTTACCATGTTTTTATTGCGCCCTCTGCAGTTCTCTTTAGATATATAAAGGTGACTGTTTATTTAGAGTTGTTTATTTTTCAATAGTATTTTCTTTATCCAAATAATGTAGTCTTAATCATCATAGCTGCATGGAGTTCTTGGAAGCAAAGAGTCTGAGGATGAAACCATAACATGAGCTTCAGTTGTGAAAGCTGAAGCAGTTAATTGAGATTAGAGACACTATAAGCATGTGGAAATAGGGTTGTGTCTTTCTGTCAGATGTTGCAGAATGGAAGAGCAACTGTCCAGGTTTTATCATTTGTTAAGTGTTTTCCAAGGTTTTTTCCCTAGTGAGGACACATTTTGAGAATCAAAACCTGAGAACTTTCTTATCCCAATTCTACTGTGTAACTTTTCTATCCATTCCTATCCATTCTATCCATACCCCATATGGAGTACTGCATCCAGGTTTGGAGTCAGCACAAGAAAGATATGGACCTGTTAGAGGCCAGAGAGATGCTCAGAGGGTTGGAGCACCTCTCCTATGAAAACAGGCTAAAAGAGCTGGAGTTTTTCAGCCTGGGGAAGAGAAGGTTCAGGAGAGAATTCACTGAGGCCTTTCAATACTTAAAGTACTTTAAAAAAGATGGAGAGTGACTTTTTACAGGTGTACATAGTGATAGGACAAGGAAGGATGGTTTTAAAGATAGGACATTTTGATTAGATGTTAGGAAGAAATTTTTACTTACATGGTAGTCAGGTGCTTGCACAGGTTGTCCAGAGAAGCTGTGACTGCCTGATCCCTGGAAGTGTTCAAGGCCAGGTTGGATGGATTCCTGAGCAACCTGGTCTAGTGGGTGGTATCTCTGCCAATGACAGGGGTGTTTGAAGTAAATTATCTCTCAGGTCCCTTCCTACCCAAACCATTCTATGGTTCTGTAATTTTCATGGAGTTAATTTCATAAATGATGGTGAATTTATCATGAGTACAGTACAACATGTTAGCAAAAAGATTAAGTCATTCGTACTGTAAACCTACATTTAAAGGAGGAAAAAAAAAAAAGGCAAACCCCAGGAGCTAAAGCTCCAAAGACAAACTACTGAACTAGATGTGGGGAGTTGATCTTGGCTGGCTGGCAGACCCATACCTAACAGCTCTGTCATTTACCCATTCTCAAGAAGATGGGGGGGACAAAAGTAAGATGGGAAAGTTTATGGTTCAAGATAAGGACAGAGAGATCATAGGCTAAACAGACTCAACCTGGGAAAGAAGAGCAATATGGTGAGAAACAAAGACAAAACTAAAGTTACCTTAAAGACACTTCTCCCTTCTTTTCAGGCTCAAATTGATTCTTTTGATCCCAAATCTTCTATTTAATCTTTCTATTCCCTGAAAGGCACAAGGGGATGGGGAATGGTGATAGGGATGGGGATTATAGTCTGTTCATAACACATTGTCTTGGCCATTCTTGTCTTCTTACACTGTGCCCCTCCAGCATAGGCTCCTTCCCATGAGAAACAGTTCTTCATGAACTGTTTCAATCTAGTCTGTTCACATAGGCTGCAGTTCTTCAGGAGCAGAGTGCTTCAGTGTGGGTACCTAAAGGGTGACAGGTTTTGCCAGAAAGCCTACTCCAGTAGGGCCTTCTCTCCATGGCCACAGCCCCTGCCAGGAGCCTCCTTCTGCATGGGCTCCCAGGGACTGCATCTTCAAGGCACACCGACCTGCTGTGGCGTGGGGCTCCCCATGGGCTACGGGGTGGGTATCTCCTGCAACATGGTGCTCTGTTGGCTGTAGGAAGACGATATACTTCACTATGGTCTTCCCCCCTCGTTGCAGGACAATCTCTGCTCCAGCACCTGGAGCACATCCTGCCTCTCTTTCAGTGGGCTGGGTGTCTGCAGAGTTGTTTTTCTCCCATTTTTAACTCATTTCTTTCTTTCACAGCTGCTATGCACCATTTTTCAACCTTTCTTCAATATAATATAACAGGGGCACCACCAGTGCAGGGTTGCTGATGGGCTCAGCTTTGGCCAGGGCTAGGTCTATCTTGGAGCTGACTGAAACCATCTTTGCATGACATGGAGGCAGCTCCTCATCTCTTTTCACAGTTGCTACTCCTGCAGTTCCTCCACAGCCAAAATCTGGTCACGTAAACCCACTACAAGCAGAACATTAGAACATTTTCACAAAATTTATGTCTGTAAGGGGCCATTTATACCATCATTCGTCATAAACCATTACTTTTTTCCAGCTTCCCTAGTACAAGGCTACAGTTAAACTAAACATTTTTGTTTGGGCATATATAAATCACATTTACAGAATAGAGGACTTCAGCTGACAATAGTGCCAGGAGACCTTCAGGACATGAGAACAATTAGGTTAAAAATGCCCCATTTCAGCAGACAAAATGTACCTCATCAGGCAAAAACCCCCAAAAATGTCTACCAAGCCCTCAACTATATTGAGGTAATGGAGAACTGTTTCTGACTCAGGTGAGCAATATGAATAGGTGAACAGGTACCATGACACAGATGACTGAGTTAACTCCTGCTCGAGTGCCCCAGAAAGAGAGATTGTCATGCATAGAGCTGTGGTGAAACTGGTGCTTCAGAAGTTCTGGAGTGAGGAACTGCCAACTCCAAAAGAGCACAACACTGAAGAACAACTATTTCTTTGCTTGCTTTCTGCCCTAGTCCCTCCATAACTGATTTTGGCTACGTTTAGCAACAATGTTGGGCTAGATGGACCTCTTCACTGATGTTGTATGGTTGTGCTTCTGACAACATGACACATGCACCTAGCTATCTCCTGTTACCTCCAAGACTGAAATTCGGTACATTTGTTCTTACATCTGCATGAAGTGCTTACTCCTGAGATCACACTGGGCTCACAAACATTAAGAAGACAACAGGGACAGTACAGACAACAAATTTGTGGACTGTGAGCTATAGATACTGGGCAAAAACAGTTGCTGTAGACATGCAGATCTCCATCGCAGGCATGGGCTGAGAAATGTTTCCCAAAATATGGCTCCAGCATTGTCTTTCAGAAAGTTGTGTGATTCCACCTCTGAGATCTGAGGGCACTGGAGCTGAGAGATTCTGAATTTGCAGGAGCAGAGTCATTCCCTTTTATTTCTGTAGCCCCCAAAGAAATCCTTCCTATGTTTCCCCACCTTCAGTGGTAGCAAGTTGCATCCTATTTCAATGTTGAATTTGTCTGAGTTCAACTTCCAACTCTTGGCATGGTAATAAAGTATGAGAATAGTATTATAGTCTTGGTACAGTAATACAATAAAATTTTATGAAGCTATCATCATGCCTTATAAAGTAGCAGGAAAGGACACAACCTTTATTTTTTTTCTTCTTTGCAGATCATCTACTACAATGACAAGAACAATTTTGGAAACAGTTATTGCAGGGAGGAACAATGATACTGAGGCCTAAGTTGCTCTGCATAAGCCAAGTTTTACAGTAGTTTAATTTCAGTAAAATCAACCACAGTAACAGGAAAGTGAATTGTGTGAAGAGGATCCTAAAATCCATCTTGACGACCTGAACAAAATCCAAACTCCTTATCAGGCTTGACTGAGTTCAATAATATTATCTTTATAATTACATGTTAACTCAGCTGCTACATGATGGCAGTGATCAGAATCCCTGCATATGTTGCTGTTACTGACTGCTTGTTTTGATAGGGCTGGTGCTCCTCATGGATGTCACCAGATAAATGAAGGTCTTGGGGAATTGTACTCTGGTAATATTTTATTTTTATGTTGTTTTTCTTCTTCAAGAATCTGCTGCTTTTTCAATTTTTGGCTGCTGAGTTTTGTAAGTTTTGTATTCTGATAAAATTCTAATTAAAATTAGGTTTCCTAGGGCAAAATTACTCCAATAGTAGTTTCTTTTCGTTTCATAGCATAAGATTATCCATAACATTGCTACGGTTTATTTAAAAATTGCCTTGGTAAAAAGATATGAAAATAGAGAGTTATATGTCAAGCACTGGTCATGAACATCAAATCTTTTAATAAAACTGTTTTGAAGCTAATGAAAATAAAGAATGGGATGAGAAGCAATTTTTATTGACTTATAAAACAGTTAGACTTACCTGTTAGGTTTTGCATATTATTGTGCAAATTGCTCATTTGATTAACTCTGAAGAAATTTAGCTGCCTCTAAAATCGAAGTTACAGTATCGCAAGGTATTTCAGGAAGCCAACAAAACCCAGAACTCAGGTAGATTGGCTAAGCACATGTGCCTCCATGGACTTCAGCAGGTTGTGCATACTTAGCATCTCAGTGAATCTGACCAGAACTGAGTACTGCTTAGAATTGAAATGGAGGAATTGCAAGTCACTGAAGATCATCATAGGATATGATACAGGAGAAGGTAGTCTGTGAGCTTATCAAAAAAGCAGAACATGCCTTCCCCAATTCACTGTTTGCTGGCTGAATGCAAATGACATTCTTTCACATTAATTGCATGTCAACAGAAGACAAGATACAGACTCTCAACAATACGCCAATGCTTTGAGTTGCCCTGAAATTTACAGAGACACAGTCTTTACAATCTGTTCGTTTTCTTTCTTGCAGAAATGATTAACATTAACAGGAGGCAGGATGGTGTCCAAAAATCCAACACGGCATTTAACTCATAAATCAAATTATAACTTAGCTCCCATGCTTCTCCATCATTTTAGTTCTTGGTTATGTGCGTTCTGATTTTGCACTGAGAAGTTTCAACCTAAACTCCTGTTAAGGTCACAGTACTGCAGCCACAAATATCGTGCTCTAAATTGTACTACAACCAAATTTTCAAGTAACTATGTCCTGCTTTTCTGTATGTAGAATTGACCTGAACAGAATCTGAAGAATTTTTTTTTTTTACCTATGGCCTGGATTTTTATGTACAGTTGTTTTGATAGAAGTACAGTTTAGTAGCCCTAATGAGATCTGTGAGGCCCATAAGATGCTCAGATAGATCAGCAGCCCATTCTGTCCAACACATCCTGAATGCACATCTGTGCCTGCAGCCACCATAGGTGAAATTCATTAGAACTGGTCTAGAATCAACAAAGTTCTTTCCACCTCAACCCAGTCTGGTGTTTTCCTCTGCAGTCAATAGAGAAAAGTGGGCATTACTGGCACACAGTCTGTATGGCTGCAGATAAGGGGAGAATTTCATTGTGCAAATGTAGATGGTTAAGTAGGTGTCCTGCTCAGCCTGCAGCCGTTTCTACAGAGCAGTGCAAGTGCCTTGTAAGTCTTCTGTTAATTGTCATATTGGTGTCTTGAAAATCTCCAGACCCCACAAATGCCTACAAATGCTTGTGTTTAGACAATGAAATCCTGTCCGGGGAAGGTATAGGCAGGGAGCTTGAGTGAGTGAAAGGAGGGCCCAGGACCAGCAGTGATGCTATTACACGTTTAGACTCTGTGAAAGGACCACTCAGAGATGAAGAAATGAAAAGGAAGATTTCTGAAAGCAGTCCAGCTGGATTATGGTCTAATTGAATTAACTGGCAAAGTTTTCCTTTTGCTACCTATCATATTTCATTCAGTACCTGAATAGTGACTGCAGTCCTCACTCAGTCTGCCTGTTTTCCTTACTTCCACCACTGACCTGCTCAGTACATGAACAAACAGCAGTGTGGTTTGTTCCACGGCGATTTTCAAATTTACAGGAGTATCAGAGAAACATTTAACAAAAATATTTATTTGTGAAAATGTATTTGATTTCTGCAGCATGGTTTTGGTAGTGGGAAGACTACTCGTGTGGTTTCTGTGAGAAGCTACTAGAACCTACCCCTGCATCCAACAGAGCCAATACCAGCTGGCTCCAAGATGGCTCTGCCACTAGCCAAGGGGTAGCCAAGCCCATCAGTGATTGTGGTAACACCTCTGAAATAATACGTTTAAGAAGGTGCAAAAAAAGAAAAAGAACAAAAATTCTGCATAGAAAGGCATGACAGAACATCTTTGCAGACAACAAGGTCAGTGAAGAAGGAGGGGGAGGAGGTGCTTCAGGGACCTGAGCAGAGAGTCTTCTGCAGCTCCTGGTGAGTGCTGTGGTGAGGCAGCTTGTCCCCTGCAGCCCATGGAGGTCCATGCTGGAGCAGTTTGTGAAGAACTGCAGCCTGTTGGAAGGACTGATGTTGGAGGACTTTGTGGAGGCCTGTCTCACATAGGGGGAACCCCATGCTGGAGTAGGGGAAGAGTGTGAGGAGCCCTCCCACTGAGGAAGAAGGAGTAGAAGAAATAACATATGATAAACTGGCAGCAACACTCATTTTCCCTTTCCCCTGTGCCACTACTGAGGAGCAGGTAGAGAAAAAAATTGCAAGTCATGCTTAGTCCAGAAAGAAGGGAGGGGTGGGGGGAAGGTATTCTAAGGTTTGGTTTTACATCTCACTATGCTTGTCTGATCAGTAACAAATTAAACTCTTTTAATTTAGTTGAGTATGCTTTGCCTGTGACAGTAATTGGTGAGTGATCGCTCCCTTGTCCTTATGTAATCCGTGAGTCTTTTGTTATATTTTCTCTCCTTTGTCCAGCTGAGGAGGGGAGGGATAGAGTGGCTTTGGTGGGCACTTGGTGTCAGTCAAGTTCAAACATATCACAGATCAACTACATTCTTGTTATTCAATAAACTACAGCATATCTCTTCTAAAACTGCCCTTTGCACGGTACAAGCAAGATACTTGACTGAGTAGTTGTAGTAAACTCATGTGATGAGACCCACTTACACTGAGCAAGATAATTTCTGTTTTCTTATGCTTCTTTGATTTTTTTTATTTTTATTTTTGTAGACATGGGCAGAAATTTTCTTGTTATATGTGTTTCAGCACCAAGCTATAGGGTCTTATCATAAGTAAGGCTTCTAAGTGATATGTAAAAAAAAAAATAAAATTATCAACTTCAGAATTTCATAGTCATTACAATTCACACTCCGAGATCTCTTCCAATCAAAAGCCCTAATGAGATGATACTTAGGTGGCAACCAGATAAATTCTGGACATTTTAACAGGATGTAGAGATAACTTCAATTTATTCTCTGTATGTAGGCTGCAAAAACATGAGCTTAGACATACACCACAAAACTTTTATTTCCTATTGAAGAACTGCCAAATGCTGTCATGTGTATTACAATGGGAGGACAACCAATTAGCTCTATTAATTTACATACAGAACAGTCTTCCTTTCACATGCTTATTAATAGAAAGATTACTAGTGTAATTGACCAAATCCACTCAACACAATTAAATGGATTTTAAGGGCTTTGATGTACATCACTATAAGCAAAGGAAGCAACAGTTAAATCCCCAATTAATACAAAGAGAATACGAGACAGGATTTTGTATCATTTTCTTGCAAGCAAACAGAAAGAGAACAAATCCCCCCTCTCTAATGTAGTTTACATCCTACAAGCAAAACCAATGTACAGCTATTGTAAATCTTAAATTATTCATTTCATTCTCCATAGGTCATTAAAAAGCTGTTTCTAGCTTTTAACATTTTAGTATGGTACTTCATTTATGGTGAAGAATGTACAAGGGAGAGAAAGAAATGGAAATCCCAAAGGAATCTAAAAGTTGAAAACAACCGAATGAGCAAAACAAAGATGAAGGTCATTTTATCCTTGGGATTTTCAGAGTGGCTTGAGAGGATTTACTGAGTGCACTGGACTCCTGTGCTTTTAACTAGTTAAAAAGCTGTCTAAAGGACCATCAATGAGATAGATACTGTCTTAATGACCCCAAGGCTGAGGGTATGTAAGTACCATGCATCCCACCATGACTATCCTGGCAGGACAACCAGGACAGAGAAACACTTGTAGAGGATGGTGTCAATGTGATTAAACTTGATCATGTCAATTGCTCTGCTTTGCTCTACAGAGAATTATATGAACGTGTTCTGTGAAATCATGCAGCTTCTGGAGCTGGGACCAAATATTGGCACTCAGTTGATCAATTTGACTTGCAAATTTGGTTTTGCTTTCTACAACTTTCTTTCTTGGCCATGGATGTAGGAGTTGGTCTAGCATCCACTTCTTTGCCCTCCTGCCTGAGTGTCTCATAGAATCTTCCTTGTACTTGCCTGGAAGTATCTCTTATTCTCTAGCTCATGTGTGATTACTCCTATTCTCTATTATCACACAGACCACATATTTTGAGTCTCAAGAGAGCTATGAACTCCACTTTTGAATATTCTGGTTGTTAGTAGCCTATGGGATGCCAGCAGACCTCATATTTCAGCTTAGTGACTCTCTTGATAGTCCTTCTGTGATGGCCATGTATGAATAATACTGACAGTGGAAAAGCATGTTATTTGTTAAAAATACTTGCATGTACTGTATAAAAGCAGCTTTTTAGTTGAAAGAGATATGTTTACTCATGTGGCAAGAATACAATAAGATCTACTGTACTATAAGGTATCTTGTCCACTTTCTCTGAATGCAGAGTAATCTCTTCAGAGATGCAAAGACAGGTACCATAATGAATGTGACTGAAAAATGGAGGTCATGAGGTAAATTCTTATTTAAAATAGGAACATAATAGAGCAATTTCTTTACAATGTGGTCATTTTCTTCTCTCGAGAATTTTGTTTTCTAAACATGCAGAGACTTATGTATAATGGAGGCAACTGCTAGCCCTTGTGTGATCTTTTCATTTCATTTTCACTCTGTGGTGTGGCTGTAGGGAACCTATTATACATACGTATTAGGTTCAGAAGAACTGGGAGACAAATACTGGAAGTAGCAGTACTAGAATTTGTCCTGCAACAGGATCAAAGTGCAGCCTCTCTGTCTTTGAAAATCTGTGAGGAGCAACTTTGGCTGTGATAGTGCAGGATTTTAATGTCTTGCCTTTATTAGGATAAAATTTGCTTGAGGCTGTGCTTATACAGAAAACATTGTCCTGGAAGAGTTTTCTGGTGTGTTGTTGTTGCTGTTGTTGTTGGTGGTGTGTGTGTATGTTCTGTTTTTCTTGGTGTTAATTTTTTGTGGGGGTGGGATCATTGTGATTTTGTTTGGGGTTTGGGGCCTTTTTGGGGGGGAGGGGGAAGGCATTTCTTGTTAAAGCTGCAATATGTGTGCCTGCTTTTTAATTCAATTGCAAGTTACTGAATCAGCCAGTCTCACACATCTTTTCCTTGCTTTAGCACAGGCTCACCATGTTTCCTTGGCATTCAGTACTGAGTCAGGAAGACCTCTGATCAGATACAGTTATCTACATATGAATTATTTGCTTGGATCAAACTCTAACCATACTCAGTGGAAAGGAACAGACACTTTCAAGCAACAATTCTTTCCCTCCTAATACAGATGCTTAATACATTTCAGATGAATTGCACCCCAATAGTGACTTTCTCTTCAGGTGTAATACAGGGAACCTGGCATGAGTATCACAAGTGTGGATATTTTTACTGTCTGAAATTAGAAGAAATTATATCCAGGTTATGTGCCAGCCTATGATGGCATCCTCAGTGGCAAAATTCCACTCTAGAGGAGTTTGAAGCTATCTACATTTTCCATTCTCTTTGTAGCACTTAGTTCCTGTCTTACTCTTTGTCTCCAGTTTCCAGACAAAAGAGATAGGATGAATGTTCATGAATGTTTCTGCTGGCTCGACAGCTCAATAAAGGTGATGATGAACCTTTTGAAGAGTTTTGTTGGTTTTTTTTTTCCTTCTTCTTTTGTACAGGAATCAAACTAATCTTAAACTAATGCCCTGATGACAAAATAAAAGAATTGCCACATGAAGTTAATCAGGAAACAATGTTCTATTTTTAATTCACAGTATACTTGAAGTCATGTTAAATTGCAAGGATAGATTATATTCTAGATAAAAGCATTTCCATTTTTATCTACCTATAGGTATCTTCGTGTGTCAGGTGACAAATCTGTCATTGCTGTCAGTTAATCCTGGAAGCAATTCAGCTGACCAGACAATACATTTATAACCTAGAGTGAAATATTTTTTTTCATTATTACATTTAATTACATTAACTAGAAAACAGGCTAGAGTATAAGGAGTGCTCAAAACCTAAGCTCACTTATTTATCTACACATAAATAATTCAAGTTTCTTACTTTACAACTGAATTTCTTAGTATTTGGCAATCCTCAGCTAAAAGGTGCTAACGTACTCCTGAAAGTCTGCACATTAGCAGATCTAAATGTAGATAAAGGAGTTCAAAGAGTGTGCCCCCTCCTTATCTCAAGAAGAGGCACATAATAGGTTGATACTGCTTCTGGGTATCTTGTAAACATATTTTCATGAAGATAGTTGGTTAAAGAAAGAATAATTTTGTTGCCTATAAAAACAGCATCAAAATAAAAAAAGTAGAGGGGCTAATGTCTGGAAAGTTTAATTATGATTTAAGTAGATTATGCTAAAATGTTTGTTGTTCAGAAAATTACTTCATGAAGGTAGATGCAATTTCCTTCAGCTTTCTTACTCCCTGGTAGCATTTCTGATTGAATTGACTGCAAAACAAATCCCTCTGAATTGCTGACTATCTCTGCAATATAGATTGGTTACTAGCACTCTGGGATTCTTCAGCAGTGAGTTTACGAGATGAACTATATGGAACACAGACTTAAATAACCTTATTGAGCATGGGTTTTTACTTTTGGTCTTTACCATGCTACTGGGCAGCTAATTAGCGAATATCTTACTGGGTTTTGCAAAAAGTATTTGCCATGTATCATCCTGATTTCAAACATCAACAAAAGGGGCTCTTCGCAACCTGATCTAGTGAAAGGTGTCCCTGTTTATTGCAGGGGGGTTGGAATCAATAACCTCTAAAGATTCCTTTTCAAACCAAACTATTCTATGTATCTATGATTCTGTGATAAGTAAAAGCAAAGAAATAAAGAAGTTGTGTTTGTAAACACATCCCAAGCAATAGAGAGGAAGGAAAACACAGTTCCTTCCAGATTTCAAAGTGTTTGGAGAAGGAATGTAATACTTTTTATTTTATATCATAAAAATGTTCTTTTCTAATTTAGGAATCATTATGACCCACAATTATGTTGAGTTAACTTTATAACTATGTTCAATCTTTACCACGATTACTTTATTATCTATGTTAAATTTTTAGTGTCAGTTTTTCTTCCATCTTAGATACTCAAAAGTCATAAGTGAAACTGTGTAAATAGCTGGGCTATGACCTTCATTCAAGTTTAAGATTATGTCAATGACACTATGTTTGCCATATGAGGTGACTTGATTTCCCATTGCAGTTGGACTAGATGACTATTGTAGGTCCCTTCCAACTATTCTATTCTATTCTATTCTATTCTATTCTATTCTATTCTATTCTATTCTATTCTATTCTATTCCATAATCCAACATGATCTGTTTGTGTCATGACTTAATCTTCAAATATTAGTTTTCTGTGTCTATGCATAAAGCATAAATATGACAACCTTACTGTGACCTGCAGAATTTTATTCCATTTGTATACTTCCATGAATGCTATTCAAATTTACCCCAAATGAGCATATAGCCATCAATGTTTGCTACTAAAACCAAAATTGCCNACTTACATGTTTTTTAATTTTTTTCTGCTGTTTTATCAGGTTCCGTTCTCAAACTGTAGACAAAAAGGACACCATAGCAAACCTTATTTTCACCAAAGTGCTAGTGGAGGCAGGCAATGGAATAATTCATCATATTTTGCTATTTATAAAAGATCTCCAATGAATGTGAACTCTCAGATGAATTTATTATCTAAAATCCTCTTCACGTTTCCTCAAAGAAGGCATCAGAGTGTGATAGATCCCTCATGGCCCCTTATTAGCCACAGAATTGAATTCCAAATGTTGTCTTCAGCAATGCATGAGGGAAATAATAATTATTTTCAAAACTAATTCTCAACCTGTTGCCAGTCATGGAAGGTGAAGTGGTCAGGTATACTTTCTCTCTCATGCCCCCATTTGAATATGTGGGTCCCATTGTCATTGCTGAGTCCACTGTTTCTTACACTGTGGCACAATCCTCATGAATAATTTCAGAAAAGATTAAAGGGATGATCAAATGAAGACATGATCATCCTTCAAAGAGCAAGCTTACCTCAGAAGATGTTGTGCTGTTTAATTTCACATTTGCAAAGGGCCCACTATAAATCAATCATTCTTGGGTTATGCCTGAAGCAGATGAAGGGTGCCTTTAGTTTGTTGTTGGTTCAGTCAAACTGAGACCCAGAATGGACTCAAGCT
Organism: Sakesphorus luctuosus; assembly: GCA_013396695.1. Classification (NCBI taxonomy): domain Eukaryota; kingdom Metazoa; phylum Chordata; class Aves; order Passeriformes; family Thamnophilidae; genus Sakesphorus; species Sakesphorus luctuosus. Next base: position 77,730 of record VWZD01001157.1, on the reverse strand, counting down.
ATCCAATGTTCAGAAGGATGAATGAATATTCTCCTTTATTTAAAACCCCAAGAATTAAAAGCAATCATGGCCTAAATGAGATTTAGAAAGAACAACCTATTTTTTAGGAAAAAATGTAAGGTTAATGTAAAAGCAGGGGTAAGGATAAGACACATGTTAAGGGAAAACCCCCCAAACTTTGGGGATCATGGACAGCACAGACACACATTAACAAATTCAATACCAATAGAAGTCAGATTCTCCCAATGACAATTTCACATCTAGTATTCAGAAGTCATCAGACTTGTTATAGGACATATATGTGCCTTCAACACATTGTACATGTGCAGCTTTGGATCTTTCCTCTGCTGTGCTCTTCCTCCTTTCATAGCAACTTCTGCTATTTCCACTCTGCAAGGCAAATGCTTCATTGCATGGAATAGAGAAACTTTGGGATGCCCAGACCTGGATTATTTCTAGAAGAAGGAGGACCTAGCAGGCAATGATGACAATCAGTCTTGCCAACACACACTGAAACACAGTCTCCTCCATAATGTGTCAAGGTTATCACAGTTGCATAAGGATCAGCTACTTAATCTTTTTAGCTGCAGATAGCAGAGAGCAGGGACTCTTCCAAAGGCCAGTGCTTCTAACATACAAGATGGAAATTACTTTGCAGTGTAGAATTATTGAAGTGTTTAGGTTGGAAAAGCCCTCTGAAGTCATAGAGCCCAACAATTAACCCAGAATTGCCAAGCCTACCTCTAAACAAGGGCCTTAAGTGTCACATATATACAACTCAAATACCTGCAGGGATGGTGCCTCAACTCTCCTGCCTCTTCTGCCTTGCCTATACCTTCCCAAGAGTGAGATAGCAAATTGAAGGACCTTGCTAGCACACCATACCTCTAACATTTGCATGTCATCCTCAGGCTCATCTCTAATGACCCTGGTTTTATCCCTTTTCCCCTTGATGTGATGCTTCAAGATTAGACCTTTAATCTCTTTGATTATTGGTCTATGGAACTGCAGTGTATGTCTGTGCATGTAATGAGGAGTTCTGGCTTTCTCTGAAGAGAACANGGAAAATATTATGACTCCATTTGAAATTGCAGTTCTTTGCTATAATTTTTGTGTAATGTAATTCTTATTGATGTGCTCTACTAGGTTCTTGGCATCAAGAAAAAGATAACACTGGCATTTTTGAAAAGTAGGTTTATTGACTAAAAGTATGTGAGAAATTTAGAGGTTAAAGCTTCATCATCATAAAAAGTTCTTATCCATAGCCCATANCTCATGAATAATTTCAGAAAAGATTAAAGGGATGATCAAATGAAGACATGATCATCCTTCAAAGAGCAAGCTTACCTCAGAAGATGTTGTGCTGTTTAATTTCACATTTGCAAAGGGCCCACTATAAATCAATCATTCTTGGGTTATGCCTGAAGCAGATGAAGGGTGCCTTTAGTTTGTTGTTGGTTCAGTCAAACTGAGACCCAGAATGGACTCAAGCTATCCAATGTTCAGAAGGATGAATGAATATTCTCCTTTATTTAAAACCCCAAGAATTAAAAGCAATCATGGCCTAAATGAGATTTAGAAAGAACAACCTATTTTTTAGGAAAAAATGTAAGGTTAATGTAAAAGCAGGGGTAAGGATAAGACACATGTTAAGGGAAAACCCCCCAAACTTTGGGGATCATGGACAGCACAGACACACATTAACAAATTCAATACCAATAGAAGTCAGATTCTCCCAATGACAATTTCACATCTAGTATTCAGAAGTCATCAGACTTGTTATAGGACATATATGTGCCTTCAACACATTGTACATGTGCAGCTTTGGATCTTTCCTCTGCTGTGCTCTTCCTCCTTTCATAGCAACTTCTGCTATTTCCACTCTGCAAGGCAAATGCTTCATTGCATGGAATAGAGAAACTTTGGGATGCCCAGACCTGGATTATTTCTAGAAGAAGGAGGACCTAGCAGGCAATGATGACAATCAGTCTTGCCAACACACACTGAAACACAGTCTCCTCCATAATGTGTCAAGGTTATCACAGTTGCATAAGGATCAGCTACTTAATCTTTTTAGCTGCAGATAGCAGAGAGCAGGGACTCTTCCAAAGGCCAGTGCTTCTAACATACAAGATGGAAATTACTTTGCAGTGTAGAATTATTGAAGTGTTTAGGTTGGAAAAGCCCTCTGAAGTCATAGAGCCCAACAATTAACCCAGAATTGCCAAGCCTACCTCTAAACAAGGGCCTTAAGTGTCACATATATACAACTCAAATACCTGCAGGGATGGTGCCTCAACTCTCCTGCCTCTTCTGCCTTGCCTATACCTTCCCAAGAGTGAGATAGCAAATTGAAGGACCTTGCTAGCACACCATACCTCTAACATTTGCATGTCATCCTCAGGCTCATCTCTAATGACCCTGGTTTTATCCCTTTTCCCCTTGATGTGATGCTTCAAGATTAGACCTTTAATCTCTTTGATTATTGGTCTATGGAACTGCAGTGTATGTCTGTGCATGTAATGAGGAGTTCTGGCTTTCTCTGAAGAGAACAAGGACCCTCTCTCATTCCACCTTAAAAGCAGAAGGTGATCTCACTGTTGTCTTGGCACAGAGGCCCAATCACTATGCAGTCAATCCACGTGTGAACACAAGCTGTGAATTGCCACAGTTCACTGTACATTTACAGAACCAGCTTCAGAGGCAGTGGCTGAGCAGCTGGTTGGCAAGATCCATTTAAACACAGGTCTCTACACTGTGCACTGGAGTCCTAAAAGGCACTGGTCAAGGACTTCTCTGTCTTGTCAGTGTCGCGTGTCTTCTTTTCCAACATGGGCTGTGGAAGCAACTTAATTTAATGCCTCCCAGCTCCCTCTTTTTGTGTGAATGTGTTCTTTGAAGCAGTTGTTCAAGTCTGTGTCTTTTTGCCATATGCATGCCCTACACTGGAGTAAGCTGCAAGGTAAAACCTCTTGGCGGAACTATCTTTTTTCTTTTTTTTTTTTTTTGTTAGAATCCAATTCTAAGCAATCTGATTTTATTACTGACCCTCAGATACACTGATTATTGCTTTTTCAGCTTTTTTCCACTTAATGGAGAAGATTGGTACACTGCCCATGATGGCACAGGTAGTGTCTCTCCCTGTTAACCTAAGACATTTTAAGAGCTGTAGTGATTTCCAAGTTGACTTTGATGAAATCAGGGAATGGGGAAAAAAAGAAAAACACCACCCCATGAAGCAATGCCTGACTGATAAGGAAATTTTGAACTGCACTTCAATCCTTCATTTGAGTTCATGAAATTTTGTGACACATAAGGAGATCCCACAGCAGCAGGCACTTATTAACAAAGAGCTTGCCATCCAGTAGTATAAATGATGCTAAATTCAGCAATATTATCTCTTCATACTATCATGATGTAATCTCTTCATACTACCATGATGTATTTGTTTTCAGATGTAAAAGCAATATATTTTTCATTTATTTGCTTTTCACTTCTGACTTTAACTATTTTAACAACAGCTTAAAGAGGGACTGGAATGGTTTTTCTACAGAAGTAGACAGGGTACATTTTCTTTCCTTCTGAATTGGAGATTTAGATAGGACTCATCCTATCTGGGGATTTCATAAATCTGTGTCTTGACTCCTCTTATACACTCATATACTGGGCATCCTGCTGGAAATTAAACAGATCCCGATCACTTTGGCTATAGCCTTGTGAGCCAGGACAGTGTTGTTTTGGTCCTTAATCTTTTCATTTGTCCAATCTGTTTTAATTTCAAAGGTGCATAATGACAACCTGTTTTTCTCTAGGGATTCTCAGTTGTGGACTATTGGTGCTTTGCAGATTCTGGGTTACGAGGACCTACTGCAGTCTTGTGAGGTAAGTAGGTAGAATTATCACTATTCAAAAAGGACAAGGCATGAGGAAATGAGGTCTGATTTGTGACCTGACAAAGATCATGGTGGAGATCTATAGAATAATTCAAAATGGAAAAAGATATCTCCCAGGCTATGAGTTCTTTGTCTTTACCACAGGATGGATCTTTGACAGACACAAATAACTCCCTAATGAGCTGAGGATCATTCTAGCTTTTGAAACAGAGAAAGAGTCACAGTGAATCAGGCTAGTCCTCCATCTCATTCAGCAGCTTGTCTCTAAAACTTACCTTTGAGAATCTTATTCAGAAGCAGACACTCTGCAACAGGAATTTGACTTATTCACTAACTAGGAGAAAAAAAGTCTACTTAATTCTCCAAAGTTTTGTGATGAATAAGTATCTAAATTCAAGTTTTATGATGAATAAAGATCCAAAGCATGAATATTTTTCCCAGAATTTTTGTTCTCTTTTAACACATACTGTTACAAAGATGGATTTCAATACTACCAGCTCAAGTCCCACCAAAGCAGCTCAGTCACTATCACTGGTAGCAACTATGAACACATACTCAGATATCTCAAAGACATAACTATAAATTTGAATTACTAAATTTTACAATTAATCCTTGATATATGCACTTATTCATAGCTTTCACAACTCAGAAGACTCCAGTAAGGATGTACTACTCTCTCAAATATTCTGTACTCTTCCAGGCTTCCTACAGGAAGCTGAAATGAATGCAAAAAAGTCTTCATGGCTACGATCTGTCTGCGGTTTAACTGTCACTGGAGGATCCAGAAGAGCTCCAGTTCTCAGACACAATGCAACTTTAAAAAATCCATATAAAGTTCCCCTGCTCAAGGAGCATTTCATCTGGGGGAAAAGCTAAAACTCTGCAGGGAGCTCTTATATGACACAAAGTTCTTCTTCTGCTTCCAGTGCCGGGTGCATTTGGTCACTCATCAGTCTTTAGTGTGAAGCAAGAGAAATGTGCACCGGAAAACAGTAACAAACTCCTGCCAGTGATAACCTGTCCCCTGTATGCTTTTCTCAGACTAGATAGTAGCAGTGAGAATAAACTCTTAGTCATGCTGTTTAATGCAGTGATCGTAAGTTCTGTAGAGTAAAAGGTTGTTTCTACCTTGTTTTCATATCACCCAGCTCAGGAAGAACCACTCCAACAGTTGAAGCTAATCAATAGTTATGCATATGCTTTATCTCAATTAAGAAAGATCACATTACAGCCTCCTGAGGACTCTGATTTTAATATGTTAAAAGATATATGATTTTTGAGCTTAATAGAAAAAAAATGCATTTTTGCCTCATCAGTAATATACCATGCATAAACTAGTGTCTGAATTAATGTTTTGTGGCTGCAGTGAAAAAAATAGCAATGGCTTTATTACATAATAAAATGTCCTTAATTGTTGGACTACAGCAGCTTTATAACATACCATTATTTTGGGTAACAACCTCTGCCATTTTATCGATCTGAAAATGTTATCAGTCAGAGGCACATTGAAAGTAAAACTGAAGAATAACATTACAGGGCTGATGCAATTGAGTGAAATAAATTGATGCTGGCCTGGCTTTGAATTCAAAATGAAATGTAATTAATAAGATTTACAGAATAATATGTTTCCAACCTTTGAAGTCAAATGCTTGCACTCAAAGCAGTAAAGCATTACATGGAATTTAACAGCATTTCTCAAACCATGAATGGCTTGTTGTCAAGCCTCTTTTTGTTTTCTTGTTTGTATGCTTTCTTGTCACTCAATTAAGGAGCATCTCATGGTACAGTTTGGAGCTACTCTAATGTCACTGAGCACTCAACAAATGTGGCAGGTCTGGAAATTCTGATAGCAAGAGTTGTTTTTGGTTTATTTTTATGTTGGTTTAGTTTTGTATGTTTGTTTCATTTTTTTGCCTAGTGAGAATTTTAAGAGCTAGGAAAATGTAACTGGGGAACACTAATTAGAGTTTGTGATTTAATTCCCAGTCCAAACCCTTCTGGTTCATCCATGACTTTGGAAATCAGACATATTTAGGGAAGAACTTAATTGGGTAACTAAAACTACATGTCCTTAATTGACTTCCTAAATCAGTGCATTGTTCTGTAATCCTGGGCTGGAGCTTTCATCTTAGCATGTTCTTAGCTCTGCCAGAACAAAAATGGCAATAATGAACTAATTTAGACCATAAAGATGGAGAGCCTATACAATGACATCAAGTTTCATGGCATGAATATAGCTTCTTTAGGAGGTTTCCATGAAATCCACTGTCTAGGTTACCTTCTAGGTCTATTCAGAATGGTGTTATTCCTGATAATTGAATTCCCTCTGTCTCACTCCCTCTTTCTCTCTTTCTTCTTTCCCCATGAACAACACTGCTCATGTATCTTTCCAATGGTTCAGAAGTTTTTGGGTATAATAAGAATAATAAACAGCCAATCTTCACAAACGCAGATTTGGGCAGGGCTTTCCCCCCGTGGGTGTGCCCTTCCAGCCTGCACAGTGGATTTTTTAGGTGAGGCACAGCGTGCACAGAACTGCCCTCACCGTTTCAGTCCTGAGGTTCATCTGCCATGGCTGAGCGAGCTTGGACAGTGACAGGGAAGTCCTCGGGACTGTCACAGCACCCGGTACTGACCGGGGCTGACCCTGCTTGGATCCGAGATGTGACGGGATGGGATGGCAGGGAGGCATTGAACTGCCGAGGACAGACCCTACCGAGACTCGAACTCGAACTCGCAACCTTGGGATTCAGAGACCAGAGTGCTCTCCATTACGCCACAGGACTGCCCCTAGTCAAGCACAGAAATATTTAAAACCTAAAGTAAACTGGTGACACAAAGCTCCATTATTCATCTCAGCCTGATCAAAGTTTGTGGGTGTTTTATTCCAAGGATGTGAAAACAAGCATGTGTGTGCCATGGGAGTGGGAAATCTAAGTCAAATTGCTGAGTTAAAAGTGAGGACTAACTGTGGAGAACTGCAGAAAGATTGTTAGAGTCTAAAAGATTTGGCAGATGAAATTCAAGACAAATAAATGTAAAATGACATACATGGGGAAAAACAATCCAAACTTCACATATAAAATCATGGGCTCTGAGCTAACTGCTATTACTCAGAAATGAAATCTTTGGGTTATAATATATAGTTTTATTGAACTCCATGCCCAGCTTGGTTTAAAAAATGCAAACTGAATGTTAAGACTTGTTAGGAAAGAGAGTAAAATAGAAAATAATCATTATATCACCATGTGAAGTGTTCGTGTGCCTGCATCTTAAATACTGCGTGCAGTTCTAGTCTCAGTTTCAAGGGCATTATGCTACTAGAAAAGGCCAAGTGAACAGTAGCAGAGGTATTCAATGGTGGGATGCAGATTTCACAGGAGAGCAGACTGGACAGGATACAGCTTTTCAGGAAAAGAGTGGCAATAGAGAGAAGGTTGTATAAAGGATGTATAAAGCCCTGTAAGATAAAAAGGGGCTGATAGGAAATAATTTGCCCCTGTCTCTACCCACACAGAACCTAGGATCTTCAAGTTAAAGTAGCTGGCAGCAGGTTCATAGAAAACAAAGCAAGAGTGTGTTTCATTCATCTCTGAAATTCCCTGTCACAAGAGGCTGTGTGTGTTGAAACTGTGCATAGAGAGGATGACTGGATCAAGTCATAGAGAAAAAACACACTAAGGGCTAATGAACTCAGGCATTGGGTCTGGCTCAGGCTGTTCCTAAACTGCAAAGTTTTGAGGAGCAGAGGACTGTTCTGGAGTATCACTGCTGTACAGTCTCTATGTCTGTATCCTCCTCCCAAGAAATCTGCTGCTGGCCACCTCTGACAACAGGATGCTGAGGCAGTTGACCCAGCACAGCTGCCCTTTTATCTGTGCTTATTCTGTGTCATGATCCCTCCATCCTCAGTCGCCACTATCATGTTGCACACTTGCAGCAGTGATGGCTGCAGAGTTTAAAACTTCCTCCTCTCCCTGCTCAGGTTTGTGCTATTTCCACCTCAGAACACAGCATACAGCCTCAACTAGAGTTTCAGCTGAACACATATTTTTTTCTGTAAATCTGAATTTACTCTTGCCATTAGAGAGATAGAGTTGGACAATGAATTGAGATTAAACCCTGAAAGATTAGGAAGTTGCCAAGGTTCAACAGAGCTCAGCGCTCACGTTATCTCTCTCCATAAGCTGTCTAGTCCTGCTTATCCACACAGAAAATGTAAATGCATCTTTCTAAAACAATAAAGAGATGAAATTAGCATCAGCAAAGCTCACTGCTTTCTCTCTGGCTGAAGACTGAACTTTTGAGAAAGATGTTTAGGTTTGGTATGTAAAATGCAGCTAACAAATACTCCTTTTTCTGTATTTTCTCAGTACTCTCCATTCCTGTCTGGCAGTCTTGCTGCTGCCCCATCTCCTTTTCCTACAGCTACCCTATTTGTGCATTTTTGAACTTATTGCTGCAAAATTGAACTCTCCTTTACAGAGGAAGTGGTGGAAACCCAGCCTGCATTAAAGGAGAAAAAATTACTTTTCACATTTTTCAGAACTGCTGTGCAAATAAAAACAAAAAGAAAGTGACTGATTAAAGTGAAACTCTCAGCAGTAGATTTCTGCATTGTGCTGAAATTTCTGTTTCTCCTGAAGCATAATATCTGAGAGTTTCTCTCTGTTTATCAGCTGAAGTTCTCTTCCAACAGGATTTATCTGAATTCACACTTGGCAGCTTAAAGATGACTGAGGGCTAAATTCTGTCCTATTTTATTCAGCCTAGCAGTACAGTAAGAAGAAATTAGATATCTTCCCATTTACTTAGTAGACTCACCTGCAATTTGGCGCAGTCACTTTCAAGAGTGAAGAGAGTAAGGAGATGCTTTTGTTGTTGCTCTTGCTTTGTTTGTAAACGTATGATCCCTGATATGTTTGCTACAAAGTTATATACTAAAGTTTAAAGCCAGCTTTTCTAGTTTCAGGGATGACTTCATCTTCTGTGAGTAAATTGACTCTATACAGTCAAGTTAAATATCAAGTGTATATATAAGTATGGAACTAGAAGTAGCAAGCTACACATAGTCTTTCATATCTATGTACCCATTTTCAAATAGTTATTAATTTCTTAATTATTTTACTATAACAAAAGAAATTTTTCTCTCCTTTTAATGGGTGGTCTAGTTTTCAGAGTAATTTTGACAGATGGAAGGAATTGAAGGCCTTGCATTCTTCTAAGTATAGACACATCAAAAGGAACAGACTCATCTGTTCTCACAGTGCCTTGAGTTCCAACACAGCACCAATAACTTCATGTCAAATTTGTGAATGTTCCTCCTGTAAGTTGCAAAACCTTTTCTGAGGATTGATGTTGTAGCTGTCTATTTAGGAAAAGTGCCTTCCGATGTCAAATCTTAAACAGATTATTGTTGACATTCAGCAGAACAAGAAGGTTAATTTCTTAAACCTCTGAGACAAGTCAGCATTGCGAGAACAATCTTTCTTACATTTAAGGATCTTGGAAGGGACAGCATGAGAAATGGGCTGAGTTTTCACCTCACCTGTTTGGGTCACAGGTAAATAAATTATGTCCTAATGTGAGCTACAACAGTCTCCCATACAGTTTGATATTGGCAGAACTGAAAAAAGTAGAACTGCCTTTACTGGAATGCCGCCCTATGCACTGCTCCTAAACACTGGGATAAGGACTTTGCTTAGCTTTGTTAATACAAACCTTGTATAATGAAGCACCATACCTAGAGAAATTCCAGCCTATAATATCTACTGAGTATTTGTAAAGGAAGCTAGAAAAGTTAAATTAAAATTATTATGCCATCAGAATTTATTTATTGCTATTATTATTTCTACCTGAATCCAGAAAGGACAGCTGTAAAAGCCAAGGACATCATCATAAGGATATTTCCATTATTTTTTTTCTGTCCATTGCCTTTTCATTTTTGTATGTTCCAGGTTTCTACTACCATCTTCCTCAATGGCTAATTCTAAGCCGTTTTATTCACTCACTTCCTAGTTCTTCCATTTAGTGTGTTATTTGTGTCTCTTGTACTTACCTGAAAAAAAAAATCCTTCCTACAACAGACATGTTATTTGCTGGGCTTCACATTACTCTCTCTGATTAGGTAACTGTCTTTTTCTCCATTTATCACTTGACTGTTGAGTTCATTTAGGATGGTGACTATGCACTGTCTTTTCTTTGTGTGGTAGCTGACATGGTTGGATCCTGATCTTGACTGTCTGGGCAACAGCTTGATAACAAGAAGGAACGCTATAACTCAGTAGTAACCTGTTGATACATGGAAATACGTTAGCATGCATCAGAGCCAAAGGATGGTGCCTTTCTATGAGCACGATGACAAGCCCTTAGCTCTAAAATAAATCTGATGTTTATTTTGTACAGAATGTAGATAGTATGACTTACCTAAAGGCACACATATCAATATCCATTACTTGATATTTATCTACAAGATTGTTGATTTGGTTTCTGCCATTATGAACCTGCTCCTATATTATCATTTAACATGTCCATCAGTGCTAGCAAAGAATGAAAGCAGTGAAGATACGCTCTGCTTATATAAAATATTTTCCTCAGCTTCTTTAATTTGCTAAAAATGTTGGACTACAGACCTCACTCAAAATAACAATATGCAAACAAAAAAATAAAGAAGACATTCAAATGTGTTTATTTTGGCATACCACCAAGCAATCTTCTAGACAAAAGTGCCATGTTTCTAACAATGCTCAGCAAGGACAACTGTGTTCTGCAGCCTTTTAACAAAGATGAAAAAAGGCTTAAAACAGTTCACCTTAAGCACCTGTTTCTTCCAGCTCTGGTCATAGCTAGTCTTGTTTACTAGCAATCTTCCCAGGCTGTGAGTGAGCAACTGACCCCAGCAGAGGGAAGGAGGTCTGATAAGGTAGGTCATACCAAGCCACAACACTTGAAGGTAATTGAAGGTGTTCACCAAGTGAGACGGTGCACTGAAAGGATAAAACCTAAAAACAAGCCAGTTGTGTCTCATCCATAATTACATCAGCAATGGCTATAGACATTAAATTAGAGATGAGTGCTAGTAATGTGCTTGTTGTATTATTCAGGAGTAAAAATTGCTCATAACACTAAAAAATAAGGTCTTTCAAATCTTTTTTGAAGCAGATGACTGGCAAATGTGGAGTTAAAAGGACCGTAAATGGCAAAGCTTTCTCTGAATGTAAATCCTAGTGTGTGACACTCTCAGATTTGAGACTGGAAGAAAGTTTGGTTTAAGAACCAGGCCCTTTACTATTAAATGGAATGTGAATACTTTTGATTTTAACAAATATAATTAAAAAAACCCAAACCAAAACAAAACCCCCACCACTGCAGAGAGACTGTAGCGAGCTGTGACTTATTTCTGCTTGGAATTAGGAAATAATTTCAGTTGATATTATCTTTTTTTCTTTGAGCAAAGGGAATGGAATAATAGTTGTACCCAGGATGCCAGAATTTATCCCTTTAATTTAAGGCTGGTTTCTAATCTTGAAAAAGAAAGCACATGTGTTTGAGCTTTAATGAAAATGGCTCTCACTTCTACACACAACATTGTGAATGCCTCAGACGCTAACAGCAAAAATAATCTCCACCAGTAATCAACTTAATAATGATTTTCATTAATCCTTGTTCAGAGCTATTCTGTTTGATGGAGATGAAGAGAAACAGTAGGCAGTGTAAATTCAGAGCAGTGCCAGGTACATTCAGAAGATACTCTAAGGCTTTGCATTATAAAAGCCCTTTCTGATCTGCCATGTGTACAGAGAAATTGGCATGGTCTCTCTTAATAAAAGAGTGACACAAAGAGCTTTTATTGGAATAAAGGCTATGTTCTTATTAGATATTGCAGCATGTCTTCACTTACTATGATTTTTTTCCTTTTTAATTTTCTTTCTGAGTTTAGTGTTCCTGCAAGGTATAGAAAGAAAATATTCATGAACTGCATAACAGTTTTACCAGGCTTTGAACTTCTGACTGCAGAATGTAAAGCAGGATACTTTCCACTGCCTCAGAGTGACCATGAAACTAATGCTACTGAAGAGGGAAGCCCAAGAACTTCAATCCTGAAAGGAAAGACCAGGGAGATGAGGGCTAAGAGGGCTTGTTCTTTGCCTTTATGTCTGCTGGATTCTCTACTCTCACTTTGAATAAAGACCACTCTTATTATAGGCACTGTATTCTCATGGTGCTTGTCTATCACGAGAGGACACCAAAACCTCAGCTTTCAATCCAATTCACTCACCTATCAGTAAAACTAAACACAGTCTCTGGGATGTGGGATCAGACAATGTTTCTGGTTTCTAGACAGGCGGCTAGTGCTTAATAATAATGGCCATACTATAGTAGATAAACCCAAACCATACTAACCAAAATGTGTATAAAGTCGAGTTCAGTCACATTTATATGTTTAATTTTCCATAGTTTCATTTTCTTACATTGGCTAAGGCTAGCCTACAGAAAACACTGTGAGTAGCCTGGGAACACCAATGACATAAGGCTGTATGTTATTTTTGTTTTTATAATTTTGTTTTTCCAATTTTGTTTTTTCTTCAGACTTGAAGTCTGATATTCACTCTGAAACGACATATAATGCTTTCCCTCCCTTTTGTAGTTCAGAAGCCAGAATTCACATGATTCTCTTTAATCTCAGGTTGCAAAGGCAACATCCAAACTGCATTTACCATTTTGCTCCAGGCTCTTCAGGGACTGACAGCCACCAAAGGAGTACCTTCTGGGCCCTGGCACCTGGTATTTATTCTCACGTAGACTGAAAATTCAGAGCAGCTTGGTAATTACTCTGCTGTGGCACTGCTATCACTGCTTTATTCATATCACTAAATTGAACTTTGACAGAAAACATTCCTATGCACTAAACCCTGGGTTCCCACAATTAAACACCAAGATGGTCTTCATCACACTTTTGGCCTGCAGTTTCTTATGGTTAGGGCTAGTGTTTGGAAAAAACCTGCTTCCAATGACCATTTCCAAGAGGTAGTCTACACAGATGTCCAGTTTTGTAGGATAAGAAGATGGACATGAACCATTCTATGCCTGTGAGTTTCAGCATCAGGCATATTTTATTTATTAGTATAGTTCTTCTTGTTCATAAGTTTTTCCCTAACTTATTGTTCTCCAAGTTATTATTTTAATTATCTTCATTTTATTAAAAAAGGTGTTTTCATCAGAACAGATAATTACTTGGTAGATTTAATAATTTCTAAAGATAATTTAGTTTATTAAGATTCATGCTTACATTTTTAGTACCTCCATTTACCTTGTAATTACTATGAAATTAATTTTTATCTATTCTTAAGCTATGTTTGTTCTTCTTGTGCATATAACTTGCTGATATTTTCTGTGCTATTTAGATGAATATGCATGTATTTGCATGAAAAAATGAAGTACTGTATAAAAATCTTATAAAAAGCCTGGAAAATTCTGTAAGACCTTGAAGACAGTGTCAGAAACACATCTGTCCTTCTTGACAGATCTTATCTGGTATGTATTTGAGACCTACAGTGATGGTGGCTTTGGAGTCTCGGCAAACAAGTCTTTTCTGGGCTCTATGTACTTTACCTTTACAAAAGTTTTTGAAGGTGTGACCTAGATCTCTTTGGTGCCTTAAAAATGCTGCTTTCTGTCTCAGCATAGCCCTAATACTTACTGGCTATCCCCACAGAATATTCCAGACCTCTGGTCCTTTCCATTGCTCTTCCTGAGCTTTCTCCATTCATACCTCTTTGTTTCTTTTGATTGACAGAATTCTGTTGCTGTTTGTGTTGTCCACTGTAGTGTCAGTCATGTGTGCTTAAAAATGTGTTGAACCTTTGCCACCCACCTTCACGAAACTGTCCACAAAGATAAAATATGACATAGGTCTCCATAATGTGAATTGTGGAGATTGATGTTTCTGTGGCACTCTGACTTCTTCCTTTACTGTATGACTGCATTGAGATCAGGAAATCAATGGCAAAACTAATGTGGTTTTCAAAAGGCCAAAGACCTCTTCTGTAAACTCTGAGGTATACAACAGTGAGTGGAAAAACAAAGTAGGTTGTCTTCTTGCACCATCCTCAAAGGCAGATACAAGTATTGCCACTTCCGAGAAAATACATATTTCATTAATATATGGGTTTGAGTAATAAGACAGATCAGTACAACCAAGTAAACAAGTTGCAAGTACAGCTTTAATGGTAAGTTTCTATGCAATGAAGATGTTTCTGCTCAGTCTTCTGACATTAGTTTGCTTCTGTGGGTCTCCTGTCTTTACAACTGTTGCAAGAGATAAATAAATGTAGGTCTTAAATAATATTTCCAAGCTAATACGTAGAAAAATTAAGGTAACATGAAAATCTTCTAAAAGCTTCTGTAATATTATTTCTTCATTTATATGCATCTATTGTTTTGTATTCATAAAGTATCTATCAGACTCCTGCAGAACAAGCCCAATTCAATGTACATTCTTTGCCTTAACTTCCCTCCTTTTAAACATTAATTACAATGATACTCTGAATGTGTCAGTCCTGTGAGGATGCGTCTTTACTTGTATTATATTAGTTAGCTATTTTAGTTTTGCAACTTTAAGATAAAACATCAGTCATTTAATTTCTATGCCATACAATCAAGCACATAAAGGCTTATCTGAACTTCCTGCTAATTGGCCCCTGTTAATTCATATAAAGGCATGTTTGATAACAGCTAGTTTAAAGGCAAGAGAGTAAAATTTGAAGCTGTAACTCAAAACATTCCCACACTAAATGGCTCCTCAGATTAGGTGGTATGTGCATGCAAGTGGATGCAGCTATACAGGGAATGTGATCAAAGATTTTACCAGTTTAGAAAATAACATAGTGGATAATCACATAACCCTGTGGAGACACTTCTATCCCTGAATATGAGCAATAGTGTGGTAATTTGTTAGCACAGACTGTGCATTTGGTCTCATGGAAATAAGAGATTTAGGATCAGAACATGAACATAAAGCATAGCCTCCTATTTGAAAAGTATCTATAATGAACAGTGATATAGATCTTGTTATATCAAAGTCCATCAAAGTCTGCAGTTATTTTTTTAGTGTAGAATTTCTCAAATCACATTGATCACTTCTGGCTTTTACAATTATTTTTCCCTACCAATTTTAACCACTTTGCAAGCATTGGCTGAAAATCAGTCCTCTTTTAAGCCATAATCCAGCCCTTTGGCTAGTCCTCTTAAAAACCATTGCTCTTAATTGCTTTCCATTAGGAGAAGAACATTAAAGATACAGTCAGTGACAGCAGCCCATTAGAGATGAACCAACAGAACGTGCAACCTCTGAGCCATGAGGAAGACAGTCTAGATAGACAATACTGTGTTTTGAAGGTTATGCAAACTGCTGCCTTCTCTGCTTTCTCTGCAGTTAACAGAAACCATTAAAACATTGCTGGGACTTGAGGTGACTCATACAGAAAAAATAATTGTGTAACCTTTGTTGAAGTGTAAGAAAAGTTAAAAAGGGAAGCATTGTTTCCCTGGCTAAGTAAGTGATGAGTATTTGTAAAGTGCAGCCCAAGCTGAGAATCATATTCTCTCTTCAACTGGAACCACATGAAGCAGCAATTTATTAAACACTGTGCAAGCTGCACACCAACTTTCAACCAGGTTAAATGTAGCACAGCATACCTGACATTACATATGTCAATTAAAACATCTCTGCATCATATTCCTGATCAAAAATGACTGTTGCTATATATGGATACAGCTATCATTAATGTTTCTACCCTTTAACCTGTAGTTTGCTGTGTATGATGTCCTGTCAATTAAGTACAGTTACACTTATGTTCCCTTATTGGGTGAGCTGGCCAATTTATGGCTCAGTAGATGGGGATAGGGTTAGGAATTGGGCTGCTCCTGATAAGACATGAAGTGCAAACATCCAGGCAACCTCATTATCCTGAAGACAACAAGGTATGAATATGAAAATCGCAGAATTTTAAGAAAAGGGAAGTAGGACTTTCCTCCTCATACTTACGGAGATATTTTCAAATGCTTCTATCAAAGTTTTGCCAAAACTCTAGGGCTTCCACGGGGCAAAAATTTTGAAGGCACACCATCATCACACAAAAAGAACAGGATACCAATAGACATGTTTGTCAGGAGGGTAGGTATCCATTTTGAATTGAAGAGATTTACTTTCTCAACACTTTAAAATAAATGAAGTTCATTTAAGTGAACTTCTTCAAGTTTCATTCAATAAAGGCTATTTAGTGTACAGAAAAGATGAGTATGGTGAATCATGCCAAGGGAGAGGGAAGGGTGGTTGTGAGACCCAGGTGAGGAAGTGATCATTCAAGTATGAGGAAGAGGAGGAGGAAGGTGGCTTCTTCTGTGGAGGATGTGCAGGGCAAGAAAAGCAGATGGTTGCATGAGGATAAAGTGCTGCTGCTTGTCAGAATGGTACTAAGCACACATGTATAAATGTCTCTGTGTGTGATCTCCAGCAGCAAGAGTCCCAAGGTCCAAATGTAGCTGTTACAGGTGCCAAAACTGACTTGTACTGTCTCAGTGGCTAGGCAAGATTATTCCAGAGAAGTTCTGATTTCCAAATTCTTCTAGGACACCAAATTATGTATCAACCCAGTGATGTGGGATGGGACGCATCTCACTTCTCCTTATGCCACTGAGTTCATTCTGCAGTGGTTACCCTCAGACCCCTATACAGGTCTAAGAGTAAAACACTTCCCAGCTCTTCAGGGTCTGCAGCAGCCACCTAAAAGAGCTCACATGTATTGCAACTCATGAGTCCTTACTTCCCTTTAATGAACTGAGAGGGGACTAAAGAGGACGTGCCTACTTGCTTGGACAGGTGAAGTAAATACCTCTGTTAAGATCCAGCCTTACTGTCCCTGTGGAGGATGCCAGGAATAGCTTTATTTAAAATCCAAGGGTGCAATCCTGAATAAGATCAGTCAGGGCTGTTTTCCTTCAGTAACCTGTTTCACTAGACAGGCAACAATAAAATGTTACCTTCCTTTACAGAGGTGTTTGGGAGGTACAAATACCTAAGGAGTTTTATCATGTCCCTTTCAAAGCACAATTCAAGTTCTTATTTTAGTAACCTCTCATTTTTTTTCTGCTTTTGATTGTTTTCAGGATTAAAGTCCTGCTTCTATTGATGTCTCCAGGCTTGAAAATCTCAAGCCTGAGAACTGCTGACTGCTTATCTCCTGTCTCTGCAACCAATAACAGCTTCTGCTGTCCCTCATAACACTTGCAGGGAAATGCCAAGTAGACAGTGCTACAGAAAGAAAAAAAAAGAAAAAAATCCAGTTAAACTTGGGTCCTGGTGCTACAAACATCAAAACGTTTGTCTGTTACAAGTTAAGATCACAAATACATGTTGGCAGGATGGATATCTTAGTCATAATATTTTTTTTCATTATGAGAACTTCTGTCAGCTGTAGTTTTTGTGTTATCAACATCTGTCACTAAGGGCTAGGCTGTGATTCATAAGTGTTTCAAGTAAAAGGAAACAGATTTTCCTTCTAAAAATCAGAAATTTCCAAGCTGTTGTTTGGAGCAAACCCCTGCATTTAAAGCAATCTTCTCCTGACAGTTCAAGAAAGGCTTTTCTTTTCTATGTGTTTTTCTTAATTCCAAGCATTACCTGTGGTCTTTTTTCTTGTCTGATAGCCATGATTCCCTTCATGTCCGTCACTAGGATGTCAGTACTGAGTATTAGGCTCATATTAATTTTCTTTCCCAGAGCACAAAGTTTAGCATTGTCTAAGCAGACAGTAAGTTTTTAATATGCTACAATATTTACTGTTTTGTATAACTGATGACTGAAGAAAGAGCAATACAAATTTATACCTTCCCTTTCCCATGAGGAACTCCTTTGAGGAGCTGCTATGTTACGCAAGTCGTACTGTGTCTTCCAAGAAAGAAGCAATCAGTAGGTCCCATGTCCTAAACAGTGTATCATTGTGCCTGATAAACTCTTGAGTTACCATTATCCTCTGCTGTTGGAAAAAAATGTAATGGTTATTCAGCAGCCCACTCTCTTTCTGAAGAACCTAGGGGAAACGATCCAGTTAATTGGAGTTAACAACAGCATGAAGAAGAGGTTCATCTTGGAGGTTTCTTGTTGGCATTTCTTATTTCTTTCCATTTCAAATATTCTTTCTAACTTCCACAGGTTGTGTATAAACATTAATCATAATGTTGGCTCAAATCTGGCAGAATTTTTCAGATGTTGTCTCCATCTGCCAAGAGCTTACACTCCAGAAACTTCCAGAGTGCATCTAAATCCTCACTTAGTTATTGTTATGCTTCCAGGGGTAGGTTTACCTGGGGAATAACTTAAGTGCACAGAGACAAATCCCTCAGCTAAGCAGACACTGAGAAAAATCAGAGAGTACCTCTTCATGAAGCCTACAGATTCCATTTAAATAGGAATCTAAATCTGAGAATTAAGGACAAGTTATATTTCCTGCACTGAGTGCACTAGATCTTCCTATCGACAGATGATTCTTTTAGATAAAACATGAAGCAAATTTTCTTGAATTTCTACTAATTTCTTCCCTGAGAAGTCTTCAATAATAAATGGAAATCAATTAATTATAATTTGTTGGCTTACTGAAATGAAACCATGAGAAACCATATATAATAAGAGTATAATGGTCAGAAAAAAAGAAGGAAGAAATGATTGTTCTGAACACTTTTTTCAACTGAGAAAAGATATGCTTCAGTTGTCTCTCTAGCTGGAAGTGAATGGCTAGAGCACTTTTGCTCCATCTTATAAAGTGATGTGACATCAAATAGCTCTCATTTAGATGTGATATAACAGATCTTATTAATTCATGCTCAGAGTCATGCTAATCCAAGATGATTTATGTTCAGTTTGTGTCTTTCTGTTTGCATACTTGGATATACCAAGCCTGTTGTGCATGCATTATATACTTTCTACCTTGTGTACTGAGATTACTCACACTAGGAGAGTGTATGGCATTTAGTGATCAATTAATACTCTCAATGTGGTGGTGCTATACCCATCACCTTAATTTGTTAGTGATATCAGTTAGGAAATAAAAACCATGGGTCTGTATAGATGGAGCACCAAAGTAGAAATACTGTAAAACTCAGTGGTACTTATACATGCAGCTGTTATAAAGGATGAAAGACTACACTTGAAACTCTATAAAAAGTGCAAGTTTCCTGGAAAATATACCCCTCCTCAGACTATATAACAGCCAGGCAGGTATTTTTGATAAAGAACAAGAGATCGAATGCAAGAACACTAAACCTGGGCATAAGACTGACTTCCATCCTGCAGCTACCTCCAAGAACACGTAGAACTTGGAGCCCTAAACCATTCATCTCTCAAGTTTGACAGGGATTATGGTTGTCTGACTTCAGGAGTCTGAAAGTCAGGCATCTGTTCCGAACTAGCTGTCTCATTTCCCTTTATGATCAATGGGGACAGATCAGCAAGGTGATGATTCATTCCTCTTATCTTGGGCTGGCATGAATCACTCTTTCTACTTCTCCCTATAAATTATTTTCTCTATCTTATGCATATGTTCTGTTCTTTCAATTGCAAAACACTTCCAGCTGGTTTTCTCCAAGCCAGGAAAAAGCCAGGGATTGCTACCAATGAAGAAATTACGAATTTATACAAAACCCTCACTCTGCTGCAGGTACAGCTTCAAATGCCTCATTAAGAGGGCGGATAGGGCTGTCCCTGCATGATGCTGTGCCTTACAGCACCTGGTGCCACACAAAGGTCTAGATGAAAGTGACTCAAAATGGATGTTCAGTCAGGAGATGCCAAGACTTCACCTACTCCAAAGAAAGCTGTAAGATTAGAGTGCCTGAGACATAGTAATTTGTAAACTAAGGGCAGTTAGGGCTGGGAAAAGAAGAGGTTAAGCCTACAATCTGTGCCCTGGTTTTGGGTCTTCCTTCAGACCTTACAGATAAATCAGAAAGAGATTTCTATACAAACAACATATGCCGTTTTCCTAGTCTTTTTCACAGAATTCCCTTCTCTTGGCTCTCTGTCTTCTCTCTGATGTCTCACTCCCACAGAGTAGTAATATTTCTCCCCAACTCATGCAAGAAATAAAAATCATACCTACAGTATTTACATCTTGTGATACCTAAAGTGATTCACAGCAACTAAAGGACAAAGTTTCTTTTTTTAATTCCAGTGACTCTTTAAAAGGCTCCCCCCCCACCCTTCCCTCCCCCGTACCAGCAATCAGAAAGTGTCCTGTCTTCTCCCTAATTAATGATCATTCTTTTCAGGCATTGCAGATGTCTTCACATATGGCTCATTACCCTTAAGACAGAAACGATGTAAGAGTTAAAGGTTTATTTCACAGGGTGCTTTGGGTAACCATGAAGGATGAAGTAATTAAAAATTCTTTTATGTCAAGTGAGTCCTGCTCCATAGCCTCATATTTTTCTGCTTTTACAATATTTGGTGGGGGTCATACATTTTGGATCAAGACTTAGGAGTTTTTGATTGTGGTAAAGTTTGCCTGGCAAAGAAGAAAATTGGAACAATTGTAATAAAACATACACAGTATAGGTTCCCTGGAATTTACTTTTTTGTGTAAATTTTAAATCAAGTAATTAAATGACTTATAAATGTGTACTGATGAGCTGTCAGATCATACATGAGCATCAAGAGTTCTGGGCTAATGAAAGAACTACAGAAAATAAAAAGGGAAAAATGATTAAAGTTCAACTATACCCTACTACTAGAGTTTGCAAATCTTAGTACGACTAGTATCTTCTTTATTCCTTCCCTGCTCAGCTTAAAAGCTAGTTCCTACTTCTTAAACATGCTTAACTGAATTAACTATGATAAGTAAAGAAACTTTCTTTAAGTAATCTGGTCTAGTGGAAAGTGTTCTGCGCATGGCAGAGGGGTTGGATTAGGTCATCTTTATGGAATCAGAGAATATTAGAATTGCTACCAAGTTTTCCAACATATCAATGGCTGAGACAGCAAAGCTTACTGTGGACTTGGTGATCACTGTAAACTTCTTAACATTTCTGTGCCTCTGTGGTCTCTGTTGTGACGGTATTTAAAAAATAAATTTTGAGACCTTACATTTGATTTAATTTTATGCAAAAACAAAGAGAGGTTTGATGTATTGATAGAGGTGATGATGATCTATCAGGTCCTTTTCTGAGTGTGAATCCAGTTTATACCGGGGTTTATACAGAATTGGCTAGTTGTAGTTAGTAAATTCATGATGCAGACAATAGTATTACAGAAGAAGAGAAAGGAAGTTTTCTAATCTAAATGAGGCCCTAACTATTTTGGTAGGACATACACTAATGGGAAGTTGAATGCTAACTAAATACTGACTAATGCTGAAAGTTTCCTGTTCACATCAGTGTGGTACCGCCAAAAAACTTTAGGGCATTAATAATGATTGTCTCATCATATAGCAAGATTAGCCAGAATGTCCTGGTTAAATAAATCTAAAAGAAATAGGTAGATGAAGTTTTATAGCACCAATATTATCATTCAGGAATACAGGAGTGCTATGAGCTTCTCAATAAATTTGATGATTTTCAGGTATGTACTTTTACTTTCACAGGCTGTGTTATGGCTGTAGATGCTCATCTGCATCATATCTCTCAAAGGGATTTAGCTTCAACTAAATGTGCATTCCCATTAGCTGATGTCACCTACCTGGAGGTCTTTTCCAGAAATGATAGTCTAGTCTGTGACTGTGAAGTACAGGAGCTATGTCTCTTTATATAATTCCTGTACTTAATTTATATATGAACATCACCTGAGCTCAAATTTCCTCAGCAATTAACTCGATGCTTCCATGTGAACATTAAAAAGTATCAAAAAGGAAACTGGACCTTACATAACCATTGATGGAGGACTCAGCTCTTGCAGGAAAAGACCTAATCAGAAGTGACAAGATGATGATGAATATTTTTAGGAATTTTAGCAGATTTCTGCCTATCACCTCTTTCAGACAAATCTGAAATAATGAAGGTTCCAGAGGTGCCAAGGGAAATGCATTTATGTATAGAAATTATAAAATCTTCCATCTGTGGCTTTAGTTCCTAGTCCTAGTTTGAATCCAAATCATATCAGGCTTGGAACTGAATGTAAATTGGCTATGAATATGGCTATGAATAAGCATAAAATGGCTGGATGTCTTGAGTTTCTTTGATTTTATTAAGTTTTAAGATTTTTTGTCTTGAAATACTGTCCTAACTCTTTCAATTGAGATTGGCATTAATTGTCCATAGCTCTTTTGTTAAGTGTGAAATAATAGAGTTCATTTTACCAGTCTTTCTGGGTACCAATCTTTACCAATCTTTCCTGACTACCACAGCCTGGGCATGGAAATGTGTTGTGGGCTGATGGACATAAGCAATGGCCATAACCAAATTCATTCTGGTGGAAACACCAATTTTATTTTTAGTGAAGGATCATAATTCACTTCAGGAGCTTTCCTGTGCTCTGCAGAGGGCTGTAGGCACTCAGAATTGATGAAGTAGTTTAACACCCTAGATAACTCCTTTG
The DNA here is from genome assembly GCA_013396695.1 of Sakesphorus luctuosus. Lineage (NCBI taxonomy): Eukaryota > Metazoa > Chordata > Aves > Passeriformes > Thamnophilidae > Sakesphorus > Sakesphorus luctuosus. The sequence goes on along the minus strand of VWZD01001157.1, from coordinate 55,254 downwards.
AGACTCATTTGGCAGCTTCAGCAGAGGCTGACAGGAAGGTTGTAGGCCTGTAATGGATTCTTACTGTTGCAACTTTAAAGAATGTATTACATTTCATCTGATTTTGTGTAGTATGGCTAATGTTGCTATCCCTTAAGCAAAGGACTTCAGAAAAAATTGCTGATGAAAATAAGGGCCCTGTTTGAGAAGCAGCACTGGGAAAAGATAATGATTTGTTGTCCCATAGTGAGGATGGTATTAGCTTTTCATACATTGTTGGAATATATTTCCACTGAACCAGAATACTTCATGTCCCAGAAACTGGAAAATCTCTTGTTGGTATTCAGACAGTATTTTATGATGTCCTCATGTGAAGGCTGGGACACAAGCAGTAGATGACTGTTCTATTTAAGCAAACCTACTTGAGTAATTTGAGTGTCTGTAGCCTTACTGAACTATACATTGAAATCTCTCAGGCTGACTAGACTGAAGTGCGCCATCACTATGATGAAAAAGCTATTGGTGTTTTTTTAATGTGTCATTAAGCATAAGCAAACTGCAAATAACGAAAATATCAGTGTTACTTTAAATAACTGGGCTATCTGATGTTGAACAAAATGTTCTTGCCTAGGACACTTCTTCACTGTACGTCTGAAGAGTTTCCTTATTGTGTGACAACCTTGCACTCTGCAGGTAGATGGAAGGAAATAATTCAGAGCTTGCTTCTTCTGGTGAGGTGTTAGTGGTGAAGACTATACTTCCTGCTTTGTCACTGCTGAGGTCCCAATTTTTATAGCAGCTCATACATCTATGACCTATAGCTTTATGTGGCATTAACTTGGGTTGGATGTAAGCCATGGTCTCGTGCAGAAGCGAAGTGTTAGATACCTGTAACCAAGGTACTTTTATACCTTTACTTCAAACTGAGCTGCGTTAAGTGAGGAATGAATAGGGCCAGTGAAGTTTCTTTTTACTAGACAACCTAATATCCAACCCAGATGTCAAGACAGAGCCAGTCTAATTGCTAGGTTTGTACATTTACTGAGTCTGAGGAGTGGGAAGAGCTAGAATAATGGATTTCTGAAATAGCACTGGGTGTACTGCAGACATAATGATATGAAAGCAAAGAAATCAATTAAACTGGTCACAACTGGTAGTGTTAACCTCTGCAATCAGTATCAGCCCAAACAGACACTAGTGGCTCTTGGTTGTCATGGCATCTGCTGGTTTTGAAAGGGTGGTGGAGAGAAAAGACAACATATTTAGTCCTGTCTCAGCTCTCAAAAGGGCTTTTCAGCCAGAAACTGGTAGGAAAGTTGGAAGACCATGATTGAAGTTTAGGGATTTATCAGGAGGGATGTCATTTGGTCGGAAGAGCTTTTATTGTTGAGTGTGAGGTATAGAGAAAAGGAATCAAGGTAGTTCTTAGTTGTGCATTTCTTTCTAGGGAAGGCCACTAGAGACAAGGTAGGAATCTGGGAAAATGATCATTGGGTGCTTGTAAACTTAGTGTATGCTGTTTTTCCATCTTACTTCCAAATGGATCAAGACACATATCTGATGATTGCCAGCTTTTAATATGTCAAAATATCCTCAGAAACAAGGAATACCAGTGAAGTAAAACATGCTGAAATGGGAAATACTCTAGTCTGATATCTGTCAGAGTTTTTGTGAGAATGTTTGTCAGACTTGGATGCTTATTAACACTTGTACCCAGACATTGAAAGGGAACAATTTGGTTATAAGAGAGTCAGTGGGATTATGCCATACCAAAGTAAGGCCTCCAACTGACTACTTGTTTTAGTTGATGTTGAGAGCTGGACTGTGAAAACCTGAAATGTAAAGAATGATCAGAAAATATCACGCTTTTCAAATAAGACTGCAGCAGTGTCCAGAAATAATAATTGGGGTGTGACCTAGCCAAAGTTACCTAGAAGACAGCTTAAAGTATCATATAGAGGCTCTGTTGACAGCAAGTCCATCCACTTCTCACAATAGGATAATTCATGCCATCATTCAGTTCAAGAGACTTGTTTGAGTTGAGTGGCAGTGAGAAATCAGTGCTTCCTCTCTTAACCCTAGAGTGTCTATTGTTTTCGGAAAGAGTTTTGAAGTCTGAGAAGAATGACCAGCCAGGCCAATTGTAAAACACCGTATAGCCAATCAGAGAGTAATTTTTCACACTGCAAATATACCCTAAACAATATGGTATGTTTGATTGCATGTACTTTAGAGCTCCTTTACATCCAGACAACAAAGAGCATGAGGAGGAGAGCTAAGGTCTATCTGCTCCTGTTTCTATGGATATACTTGTGATCTAATTCTACCTGGCAAAAAACTGCTAAGACAAAGGAGAATGGAAATACCTTGTCAAGCCACGTTTGAAAAAAGACTCAATTAGGCTAAAAGAATAAACCGAGCATGCTTTGCTTTGGTGGCATTCTTGAACTGGAAAACTGGAGGTGAGAGTGTTCATCTCGTAGCAATGAATGAACTCAGAAGCAGCTGAGCTGAATGCAAAGTAAAGGCTAGATTGTGAATGCGGGTTTGGGGTTGATTTATTTGTGTGGTTTTTTCCTTCTTTTTATTTTGTTTTGTTTTTTTTCCAGAGATGATGTTGAGCTGAAGAACACAATATCATTATAAAATGTTCCTGTTTGGGAGCAGCAATCAGCTCTCAAGAGACTATACACAAAAATAAACTCAGAATAGGTTTTCTTCTAATTAAGTGTTAATAAGAGAGGCACCATTCCAACGAGCAAGTGAAGAGAGAGATATAGTCAGATACACTATAGTTGTGATAATGAGAAGCTATTAGTATTTTTCTTGATAACAATTAGTCTGTTGATTGGTTTGTATTCTCTTTGCACTGTCAGCACTTTTATATATCAATACAATGTTGATTTAACTTTTAGTGTTCCTACATATCCCTTCCAGCTGCTTAGCAGAAAAACAATTGTATTGACTTAGTAATGCTGTGCTTAGCAAGAAAGCTGCACTTATATATTTTATGCCTCTTCAATTTTATTCCTCCACAGTAATAGTTCTGAAGGATGCAGAACTAACTGTTCAGAAATTGAGAAGCAAAATTTAACTTTTGAGAGTTAATTCTGCTTGTCAGAACATGCAGTGATATATTGAAATATAACAGAGATCATATAGAAGATCTGTATCTATAGGAAAAAAAATAACAGACTTTCACATTGCTTGAAACTAGATGTTGTCTTATTGGTTACCAGGGGTCCTAATGGGATCTTCCCACAGCACAGAGTGGCACCTAGTGGCTGTAAATATGGTAAAAAACAATATTTTAGTACAGTTCATGCCCTCTGAGCCATTAATTTTCTTTAAATGCATGATCATAGTGCTGTATGCTCCTTAATTAATCAATGATTGGAGTTCATGATCAAAATGTGAGAGAAAAAACTGCTCTATACCTTGCTGGCTGATTTGCCACCAGGGCTTATTCACTAGTTATTTTCCTTCAAGCTTCCTAAAAATACACCCTGTCCTGAAAAGAAAGTACATCTTGTGCAATTTTCCCCCAAGTATGAATATCTGAAAAACTCAAAAAGGCTAATAAAAATTAGAATAGCAAAAACATTACTAAGCATCATTGAAATAAAGAGTCTTACAGTATTCAAATGTCTTCACTAGTACATCTGAAACCATAGTACAAACACATTAACTTTTAGGAAAAGCATAATTATAATTTGGTAGTCAAATTAATTTGAGACTTAAAAATATATGGGATTAGTTATCCAAGTTGGAATTATGAGCTGTTTGTGATCCTTAGAATTAAATGTTCAGTACTTAGAGTTATCTAGCATTGTATAGTAAAGTAAAAAGTGTTGGCCTGTTTGAGCTCTCGGGGGTCCAGCGCCAGAGTTAGAGACATTCTCTTCACAGAAGTATGGTCAACTGCTCTGCTTTATTGTTTCCATTACACATACACTTAACAATAGTACAGGAATATTATTGGTCAATGGCTAGGGTGTGCTTGCTTTTCCATGCTCTTGGACTGGTACTCTTCTCAAAACTATGCCCTTCCATATCAGTGTGTTTACTTGCTTCTCTAATGACTGCTGCATAATTTCCTATTGTTTACTGTTCTTCTTGAAGAAGGCTCAAAGATGCAGGGGCCCTGTTTCCCCCTGCATGGCCTGGGTTGTGCACTTATGCTTCTAAGTTCAAATTTCTCCCTACAGTATAGCATGATACAGCATGAAACTTTCAGAACTTTCATCACTGCAGGGTTTGAATGTGTCTTGAAGAAACAAAGAATGACAGCAATACCCATTTTAAATTAAAATTTTTCTTCACCAAACATTCCTGGTTCCATTGTGCATCAGAGAGCAGCACTGTTTGCAGGGTGATCAGCACTAGAGTGGGCTGAGTGTGAGTCACTGTACTCACCTGCATCACATTTTGCTATTTTATTTCTTTCCTGTGTCTTGCTAAAGAGAAATTTATGTGTCATTCAGTTGAATTTGTAGAATGGTTTAGCCCTTCCTGACTGCCCCTATTGCCCAATGTGAGCTCAAGATAGCTAAGCAAAAGAAGCAGCAACCAGTTCCAGTGCACACCTTCCCACTATAGAAAAATGGCCAGGCAGGATGGACATTTTTTACAGCACTGACACCTGCTCTGTACAGGTGCCCAGGCAGTAAGTGGCTGCGACATTTACAATCTTTACACAATATTCCTACTGCTTCTCTGCCTTTCCTGCAACCTGGCTTAGGAAAAGAACACCATCTGCTGTGACAATGGCTTCCCTAGAACTGCTTAACATAACCGCTGTGTTTTGTTCTAAAAAGACACTGCAACTAATGAGTTGCATTTTGAATGGCTATAAGAGCACCATAGGAAGCAAGGTAGATGAAAAGCATGGTACTGTTTTGGGACATACAGTTCAAGCATGGGAATTCCTGTTGGCTCACAGTCTCAAGGGTGGGAATTCCCACTGGCTGGCAATCAATGGTACCTTCCGTTCCCAGGCACTGGTTTGAAGTCAGCAATGAATTTAGTTTGTGTTTCCTAAACTTGTAACAGGCTTGGACAATTCAAAGACCCTAATATGGCTGCAGGTGGCTGACTCCTGATCATCTGTATCTACAACAGACAGGACAGTTATTTGTTTGTTTGTTTGTTAGTTTGTTCATTTACTTATTTTTAGAAAACCCCATGCCATTCACAGGGGATTTTGCAGGCTGAGAAAAACAGAAGTACAATGTCAAATGGAATAACTATACTCATCACTAGTTTTCAAGTTCTTCTGCTCATTTTGTTATTTTTCTAGGAACAATTAAGCACATCCTTAAATTTACATTAGATTTAAAATGAAGGAGATGTAAAGGCTCAGCACTAAGACAACAAGTGGTTCTGCTTTGTACTTTCTTCTATTCCATGGAGATGTAGGCTACATTATACAGGCAAGTACTTGATATATTTCATTGTTGCCTGTAGCATGCATGAAATTTTCAACAAAGCTTGAGCATTGGGTTTGTTTGGTTATAAATTCATTTTAGTTGCAGAAAGTTTTGCTTTTTGGAAAAAAACCTCTGGACCTGTTCCAGAGCTCCAGAGAATTAAACAGAGAACGTTCCATATCCAGCATAGAAATAGTATAGAGATGCAATACACTGCAAGTAACCAGCCACCACTGTTCAATGTAAAGCATACCTAGTCTTTGCTATTTGTTCTACCTCTTGTCTTCCATGATCTGTATGTTACCTTTTGAAATTGATTCTCCCAGACAAGCTCTACTGAGATGCACATATCCCAATTATGCAGCTTAGGGTCTTAATATTTAAAAAGCTTATAGGTTTGAGTGATTCAAATACATATAAACAGAACCTGTAGATTTTTTTTGTTGTTGTTTTGTTGGGTTTTCTTAAGAAGAAGTCTCCAAGTCAACTAACACTGTTTCTGTTCTACTCTGTAAATATGGTTCTAATGTACAAGTACCTTGTTATGTCAAAACTTTTAAATTTTTTACTCTGCACAGATTCAATTCTTCTTTTGCAGAAAGGAAATTAAGAACTTCTGGGAAATTTCCTTTAAAATTCTATGTTTGATTATTTCTTTCTCTAAACCAGTGCAATTTCATTGTAAGGTATTTCCAGTCTCCCTTTGTGTAGTCAGACTTTCCTTTAAAAGTTTTTAATCCCTCCTAGATACATGGACCTCTTTGGTGTCACTTCACCACTTTGGTATTTTGGTTGTGCTTTCCAAAAGTCTGCTATGTCTGCTAAAAGGTCGATTTAAAACAGACAAACACATAATTCTATAAGGAGTTTGTTGTGGTAGATTTTTTAGCAGTCTAAAAAGTTCTATGGGAAAGGCCCACCTCACTTACAAGGTACTTTGGCAAAATGCAATTGCATTGATGTGAGTAATTTGATGGAAAGAGGAGGGAGGGTTCATGAGTTTTTATCCTGTAGCTATTTTTTCCTACATATCAACATTCATAACCCCTCTTCTGTTCTTCAGAAAGACCAAAAACTAGGAAATGGGAGAACTGTTTCCTGAAAAAAATCTCATTGAGCATGTTCAGTAATGGTTATGGGTTATTACTAAGTGATGCTTGAAATACATTAGCCTGCCCGATGCTGTTAATCTTTCTTCCTATCTGTGGAAAGTTTGAGACTGACTTCCTGAGCCTGTATCCACTTTGTCTGGTGCCCCTCTGAGCTACTGGGTGATTTTCCCTTTATTCATCCTTACAGGAGTCAACAAAAGAGTGATATATTTTGCTTCATTAATCAGACTGAGGAAAATGTTATGTTGCAGTGCTGAGCCAAAACCTCAGTACAGAGAAAAAGCCCTGGGAAGATCAAGTTTCAGGAAGAGTAAATCAGCAGGTAGATGCTGCAAAGTAATGTGTAGGGCTGTCCAGTTGTGGGCTATTCACTGAAATGAATAAAAGTGGAAGTGTAGCTGTTGCTTCTTGCTAATGATGGGCATGATATTAGCTCCAGCATAAATTCCAAGTATAACTACAGGTCATCTTCTCCTAAAAATATCTGTAAAATGCACATGGGTTAGGGTTAGGTTTAGGGTTAGGCTATAGCAAGCTACCTATTCATGAAGATGTACATGTCTGTAAGCAGCTCTGTTTCAAGGCATGAGACCACAGGTGCCAGCTAATAAGATCTTGATCCATCAGCGAAGAACAGAGATTTTAGGAAGTCTCTGCACAGGTTTTTCAGTAGCAGATGTCAAATTTCCAGCCAGTTTTAAAGAGGATGCTGGCCGTATCTTTTCTCAGAGCAATCAGCTGCTTTCTGGGGAGTAGTCCAGCTGTCTCAAAAAGCAATTACTTTGCAGGAAAAGATAGTAGCTGCAGTACTAGACAGTCAGACCTGTCACTACAGCCTGATGATATGACACATGTGCTGAAAGTCCACTCAGATTTTCTACTACATGGGACCCGGAGAACTGCTCTTTCATTTGTGAGTTTTCCTTCTGGATCTGAAGAAACTCTAAAGACTGGTAATAGCTCAAAAATCTTTGCTTCTTCTTGCCTTCAGGGCAATCTGTCCAGTAAGCAACTGGTAGGAAAGGATTCTCTCTCTATAACAGTGTTTTTTTCCACTCTCACATCCATCTTCCATTAATGCAAGGATGGATGCATTTTGGAGCACTTTAAGGTGTCTAACACAAATATCTGACAAAAATACTTGGATTGAATATTCTGTCATCACAGAGCTCTCAGTGGAGGTACTGAGGACAGTAACATCACATTCAGGATATGTGTCCCCTTGCTGCTTAAGTAATGAATCACTTTTTAAAATCATTAGTATGTAAGAGTCCTCTTACTCCCTTTGGTGACAACATATTCACACAGATCAATGAGGTTATTGATGAAAAATTATTCACTGAAAACAGTAAGAGGCTGTCAGCGGGGTGCTAAATGTTCAGAATTTATCTTTAAAAGAAAAGTATCAGGAAGACATCTATGCCATAAAAAACAGACTAAATTTTATAATGAACAGTGAAACCACACACTAGACCCAATCAAAGTAATTAGGCAGCACCAAGAAAGACAAATACCAATTCTGAATACTTATTTTAGTCTAAAATCAAAGAGGTTTCCTTGCTATATCATGCTGAGATTTTTATGTCATGTCAAGGAAATGGCAACTCCTGTAAAATTTTATGAGTTTCCAAGATCATTAGAGGGAAGTGGCAGAAAATGAAACTCAAATATGAAGAACCGACTTTGGATGACTTTATGAAAATGCATCCACTTGTAAATTAAAATCAAATGCCACCAAATAAGAAGGCTGTAAAAATAGTCCTTCTCTGTAAACCTTTGAAAGGTATTTTCTAACTGCTGAGACTGAAACAGTATTTCTTTTGCAAAGGGTAAGGCAATTACCTCCTTATTCAGGTGTCTTTGTTAAGAGGATGGAGACAGGCTCTTCTTAGCTGAGCAGCAGGACGACAGCCCATGGGCAGAAACTGATGGACAGCAAGTTCCCCCTAAACATGAGAAAGAACTTCTTTACTGTGAGGGTGACAGGTACAGGTTATCCAGAGAAGTCTCCTTATCTGGAAATACTCAAAATGTGACTGAAAAAGCCCCCTGAATAATGTGCTCTAACGGACCTTGCTTGAGCAGGGATCTTGGACTAGATGACTTCCAGTGGTCCCTTCCAACTTTAACTATTCTGTGATTCTGTCATTTTGGCTTGCAGAAGAAAAGTGAGGCTCCAAGGAAATTGCTGATTCATGAATGGAGTTTGGGAGAAGCAAAGCAGGGATACCAGCAGAAATATTCCAGTACAATTTCAGAAGTGTAAAGAATATGTAGAGGTTATTGTCTTTATCTGTAATGAACAGACCAGGGTGACAGGCCAGGAATGTGAAGCAAAGAATAAAATAGTGCCCCTAATTGAATGCTTAACCTTGCCCAGCTTCAGGGCTCAGAGATTTTGAATGCTCTGGCCTCAGGTCATCCTACATCTATAAAACTCGTTTGATAGCTCTGCCACTAGTCCATGACCACTCAGTCATCTGTAACCTAAAGAACTCATTTCCCACAGCCTATATGGGGATTTCTTCAGTGCTTAACCTCAAACATCCAATTCTAAACCCACTTGAGTCTGATCTTTTTTTTCCTGCAGGCTGCTCCACTTGCAGTTTTGGTTATACTCTCTGACAGTATTTATTTCATTCTGAGGAGATATTTAGTACACAGAGAGATGTAGACAAATCTCTTCTTTGGCTATGACTCTCAGCTGAATCACAGCTGTAGCATGTAATCACAGACGTGAATATCAGCTATTTTATTTTCTTCCTCAGAAAAATATAATCTAGTTGACTGTGTGAACTGTATGCCTATTAAATGGAAAGGTGAGAATAAGTGTAAAGGTGAATCAAATGCTCATGAAAAATTCTAAAATAACCAAAATTTTGCAATTATTATTATATGAAGAAAGGTATCAGTATAGTTTTCCATTTTTGTCTTTGCCTAATTATTCCTAACTTTCAGGCATCTCTCTTTTAATGGATATATTAAACAATCCCTAAAAAAGAACTTATAGGATGGAAGTACAAAAAATTTTGTTTGTTTTGAATCTTTGCAATAATCAGAGTATTCAGGGGTTTTCAACCACATTTCTTTATAATTTTTCTTTACAGTCAAACAAGTGATGCCAAAGAGGTTTCTGATTTTTTGATTTTTCACATTTTGTAGATTTTAGAAACACAGTAGATGTAACACTATAGATTGTAGTGGGTTAATATTTAGAAGCTTACAGTATAAGGTCCTTTCTATCTCTAACCCCTGCTCCAAGAACAGGCCACTAAGATCTGCTAATTATTTAGTCTCATTCTCAAGGTGCCAGATTAGAAGCTATCAGAGAGAACATAAACACAGAGCAGAGTGACCCGGAGGCCTGGAGAACATCCAAAAGACCTTTATGTGCTGAAGAAGAGGAGGAAGAGGAAGACGGAGGGTCCCGGCGACCCCAGACCCAATTCAACAGGGGGTGGGAACTGGGAGGGGACAGAGGTGGAACTGGACATGTGGACTGTAGTGATTGGATAGATTATATTATAAAAGCTATAGAATCAAAGCTTGCTGGAGCACGTGGTGATGTATTCCTGGATGAGCGGGGTTGGTCATTAAAGTAACCGCCCCTTATCTTATCTCCTATAAAACTTGGCTCGGAGTCTTTCTTACAGACTTTCGGCAACACAACTAACTTATGCTGTATTTGCAGAAACAGATAGTACATTTTTAGCAGTAATTATTTAGTATGATGTTCTGCATTCCTTTGAAACAGCAGGAAGCCTTTTTCAAGAAATTTATTTGAAAAATGAATCAGAGAAGAAAAACATTGTTCATCAGCTTCTTTTCTCATTGTTCATCAAAGGAAAACATTTTTTTTTGAGAAAAAAAGTCATGACTTTCTAGTCACCCAGGCAAGGATGATTTTTTTTTATTTTTTCCAATTAATTTTATAGTAATATTTATTTACTTATTTAATTAATTACCTACTGAGATGGGCAAAAATTGAGTTTCTTGAAATATCACCTGTAAAGGAGTAATATTTGATCACATTTTTATGGGGTTTTGGTTTTTAAAGTAGTCTTCATATGTCCATAACAGAGAAATAAATCACTTGTAATCTTAATCTTCTATTGCTTAGCAAGCTTCCATATTTATAGAGAAAGGAAAAGAATCTTCCCTCTTTCCTTCCAACATATTTAAATGGAAATAATGTTTGCACTGTGAATGACCCTTTCAACAAGATCGTAGAAAAGGATTCTGTAATAATAAATACCAGATTAAAAAAAAAAATAAAACAGCAAAACTAGTCCGGTTTCCCCAACAGAATTTTGTTTTTCAGAGAAACTTTGAGAATCTGTTTATTACTCAGTTTTCTAATTGCTGAATGTATTATTTTACAGAGGATACACACACAACTTCCTGATGCCCAATGCAGCCATCATTCAATCTGGCAAAATTTTATCAATGGTAGCATCAAAGCCAGCCATGTGACTTGCTTTGGGTTTCCTACCAATATTATAGCTCTGCTATAAAAGTATTATACAGGAAAGAAATACCAATAGAAACAGACTAAAGAAAAGATTCTCTATTATGATTTGCAAGATGACCAGCACAGAAGCATAGACCAGTTTTAAGGAGCTGGAAGCCAAATTTTGATTGCAAAGAAAACCCATTGACTTGGTAATGAATTGTGACTCCTGTGGAGTGAAACAGCAAAAATGGATCTCCTAAAATGTGGAAATACGATGAACCCTTAGAAAAGCCCCCAACATTACAAATACTTAAAACATACGAATTGCTAGAAATGAAGGCATCTAAGTGGTTTGTACCTCCCGCTGTTCTGTGAGATGGCAAAAGCAGCCCTATGTTGGATGTGTGAAGTCAAGCTAATCCAGTTCTGACAAAAATTTTAACCAGCCTGTTTTATCTCCTGAAACTGGGCAAAGGGTAAAAGGTGGAAATGAGGAAACATGGCTTCTGTGCATTCATTAGCATATTGCTAACTGAGAATTTCCACCCTGCAAGCAGTCATGTAACCTGCCAGACCCAATTCCCCCAGTACTAATTAAATCAACTATGAGCAGCATGATCTTTTAAATCTTCTGATATGTATAATAATGAGAAGTACAAAACTAAATATACATAGTTGGCCAAAGTATCTGCTGGAAAGGTTTTTAAACTATACTCAGATCAAACTTTCCAAGTACTTGGAAGAAAATCCAGCCTGCACTGGAAAGAACATCTCAGTACTTCTGGTCACCTGGCTCCACTGAAATGGCAGAATGAAAGGTAAACCAGATGTTGTGCAGTTCCTTTGGTACCAGAAGGTTCATAGAAGCATTTTGTGGGATAGCCGTCCTTTCTGTGAAGAATGTTAAAGGACCTCCCAAGATCTTTTAGATTCAAGTACTTATTTTGCCTCCATGTTCTCCATCTGCCACTTTTTTTATTCCAGCCACCACTGCTGTTGATGGACTTGAAGCATCCTTTTATGCGTGAGTTTTCTTCTCCAGAGTTTCACATCATGAACACTAAGCTGAGCTTAGGGGTGACTAATGGAACTCAAATAAGGCTTCGATTTCTTTCCATAATTTGATGGGTTCTTTGGCTCTTTCTGTTATTTTTTGAAAAGCAAAGAAACACAGATCATTGGAAGCAACTTGAATGTATAGAATTTGCCTTTAATATTTGCTTATTAGTAGATGTGTTTATGAGCGATCTAGCTAATGTCTATCTATGCAAAGAGATAAAAAAAAAAAAACACAAGAAAAACCCCCACAGAGTCAATAAGTATAGGATTCCTTCCTCATATCCCTGATTTTATTTGTCCTTCTTGGTTCTGGATAAGAGAATCACAAAATTACAGAATCGTAGAATGGTCTGGGTTGGAAAGGACCTTAAAGATCACGTAGTTTCCATCCCCCTGTCATGGGCAGAGGCACCCCTCACTAGACCATTCAGCCTGGGCTTAAATAATTCTCAGGATGAGGCATCCACAACTTCTCTGTGTAACCTGTTCCAGAGTCTCACCATCCTCACAGCAAAGAATGTTTTCCTAATATGTAATCTAAATCTATTCTCTTTCAGTTTTAAGCCATTGCCCCTTATCCTGTCACTACATGCTTTTGTAAATAGTCTCTCTCCATCTGTTTTTGTAGTCTCCCTTCAGGTACTGGAAGGTTATAATTAGGTATTGTTGAAGCCTTCTCTTTTCCAGGCTGAACAAATCCAATTCTCAGGCTTTCATCCAATTCTCCTGGCCTTTTAACAAAGCTGAGCTATCCAGTGCAGATGGCAGTAGTTTCCTTACAATGTATCAATGTGGATTTCACTTATGATAGTTTTGCTTTGCATTTTAGAAATGTTTTGCTCTGTAACAAGAGAGTTTGAACCTCAGTGTCACTGGTAGTTTTAATGACCACTCTTTTTCCTAGTTGGTTGTGAAAAAAAAAAAGTGAATGGTCTGAGCTTTGTTTTATCGATTATCACTGGAAAGGTATTTATCTACTGTGATGAATGAAATATTTTACTGGCTCAAAATAATGAAAGAAAAATTTTACGTAAAGACTTCCTGATGGTTCTTGTGAATATTCAGTTTCTCTGTGGTGCAACATACCTAACATGTTACAAATATGAAATATCAAATGTACACTTAAAATGATAAAGTGTCAATTTGATAAAAAAATAAACACAAAAGACTAACATCCATGTGCTGGAAAACAGTCTCTATCTATTTCAGAACATGACTGGTTCTCAGAGATTGAAAGAAAACTCTTCATCATGCTGCTTGAAAGACAGGATTATTTTCCAACCCTTTCATAATAATTCTTTGTCTTTTAGTACAGCCTTGTTGATCTATTGACTACAGTCACCATGTATTCAGTTAAAAGAGCTCAGAGACCAGGGAAATACTCTGCTGACTGGTTTTTCGCTTCCTTTCCTTTTCTAAATAATGTCAAGTGGAAATGGGCATTTGGCTAACAGGGAATAACATTTCTGGTTCTTACTTGGTCATTACAGAACTAGTCCAGCTTCCAGAAGGTTAACAGGGAGTGGCTTAAATCCTAAAAGAGGGCAAAGATGTGATCTGGCACACCAAGGATCAAGAGCTTGAGAGAGAAAAAGGTAGACAGATGACTAACATAGCTTATGCAATAACTAGTAGAGATTTAAATGCAAGTATGTGAGCAGACCATAAGGATGGTAATCGTGCATGTGCAGTGGTGGACACAGAGTAAAGAGGCAGCAATAGGTAAGCAAGAAACAAAGGAAGGTTTATGCTCACTGTGATGTTGGTTCTCTATAATCATAATCTTTTTAAAAAACTCAAAACCAAAACACCAAAGCTAAAATCTTAAGATAGCTTTCAAACCAAGTAGATGTTCTTGAGGTTACAGGTAAATGTATCAGAAAGAACTAAAAAAAACAGAGGAAATGGAAGAAGCATGCTGAGATGAGTTTATTGTTCTTCAAAACCTGGGGAGAAGACAAAAAAAAAAAAAAAGCTGGTTTTAAGTCTACCATAACAATAATAATTTTCTATCTTAAAGAGCTACTTTTTACGCTAAAGCTACCTAGAGAAAATGAAGGTGGAGAGATATATATTTAAACACTGTATATTGGTCTCTAGGACTCTCAGAGATAGTCACTCTGGGAAACCAGACACTCTGTAAGGCTTTTAATTTGCATTAGCAACAACAAGAAAAAAATGCCATATCTTATACAAAGAGGTACATAACAGGGCCATTTTATTTTCCAGAAGCTGCATAGCTATTTGAAAAGGGGCAGTATTTCTGTATATTTTTATTTTTTTTTGCTACAGAACAAAGCAATTTTCATTTGTACAAGTAAGATGAAGGTAGAACAGCAAATGATTTCATAACCACCTTCTGCAGCCTATTTCACTGCTGTAGCTCTGGAGAGATGAGCAAGACCCTAGAGGCACTAACCTCATTAACTGCTTGTCACTCAATCTTACATCAGACTCTGAAATGACACCAGCTTTAGATTACAAGTAGCCAACCACACAGCCCTTCACAGCTGATACATAAAGAGGCAGCACAGGGGTTTTTGGAGAGTGAGAAGGAATTTGGTATAGAAGCCAGTCTTCCCTGATGATGTCATTTACAAGTTTGTAAGTAAAAGAATGCTGCAGCGGGCCAACACTAAGAATCAATGATGATGACCAGGTGATAACCAGAAAGAACAAAATGATTTAGTAATAAAACTTATAAAAGCTAAATTAATGTGTGGCCAAGGATCACAGGCAGCCTTAGGAGTCTTGTTACACTTCATGCAGGTAACTATGGGGAGGACAAGCATTAAAGGGAAGAAAAAGGAGTTTTCTCTTCCTTCCCCCTTCCACTCTAGGAGAAAAAAATGAATGCAAATTGTACTAAATAATTGAATTGCTGTTGAAATCCTTTCCCAATTAAATAAAGAAATTCAAGAAACCTTCACCCCCAAATGTCCAAACACGCGTTTTTTAAATCTTTAGAATATATTGTGCATATGCCTCTGCCCCCGTTTTTGGTTTGTTTCTCTGTCTGTCTTCATGCATCTATTTTTATGAGAAGGAGCGTGGGTGGCTGAATAAGAGCAAATTTTTGTTTGTTACTCTTTAGAGTTTTCCACCTACAGCCTATCCTTCATGTCCTTCAGAAAAGAAGGTTGCATATTTATGTGTAGCTCTTAATGAGAAAATACATCCCTGCATATGATATGCTCTGCTTCTTGTCATGTACTCGTTATTCTCTTTGAGTTTACCAGTGTTCTTTGGTTTATAGATTCATGATTAATTTATTCTCAATCTACAAGAAAGCCCTTTTAATTCCAAGAAGTGGATTAGATGAATTACCAGACACTACTTTATTTGGCATGCTTGTATATTGGACTGATTTGCAATATCATCCCCTGCCTTCCCTGAGTGGAACAGAAATCAACTGTTGATGAATTAAATTAGCGAGAGACAGGGAAATTTTGCATATTTGGGGATTTCCAGCAGGGTGGAGTCCCAGTCATCAAGGAAGGGTGTCAGAAGCGAAGCTGCCCTTGATGGGCACGGCTGCTACTTTGAGTAGAAAAAATGGAAGAGGACAGACTGTGCCTCTGCTCCCATCAAAAAGAAGCAGGAACATCATCCAAGGCCAAGCTTGTACTCTCTGTTGCCCTGGGGTGCCCATGGCTAACGCAGTCCAGCTTGTGAATATACCAAACACATAGGTTTCTGGCATAAAACCAATGGAAATATCAGCCACCTTCAGGAACTGCTTTTAGTCATCTGCTTCTTAAGATGAAAGGAGCTGTCATGCTGAATGAATTTTTACTATCTTGGTGCTTACTCTCAGTATACTCATCAACCTCTATGTATATTGTGTGGAACTTCAGATGCTATGTGGATTCTTATCAAGTCAGGAGGCAAAGCTGAAATCTGAGCAAAACAGATCAGTGTGTTGTGCCATTTGGAGGCTGAACCTGTCAGGCAGTTTTCCCAAATATGTACTGGTGGCTTCAGATATAATTGTTACAACAATTGTGAATCAATTATTTATGAGACTGAACAGCAAAAAGGGCACTGACTGAGAATTTGGGACACTTATGATCTATTCCCAGATCTACCCATTCTCAGCTCCAAACTTTTATCTGTATAGTTTGTCATTTCTTGCTGCATATTTATACAAAATCTGAAAAAGAGAGTTCAGATTTGGAGTGGTGCCTTTCAGTGCTCCTGAAAATAATCTTGCCAGATTATGAGCATGCAGTGCAGAGAAGTATGGATTTAAGAACACTTACCAGGAAGGGTAGGACAGGAAACAAGTGTGAAGACTTTACATATCCAGAATACAGTTTCATACAGGTGAATAGAAAATGTACTCTCTCTGCCTTTGTGCTTCCCAAACCCATGGCTGTCATCTGAAGGGGAAAATGGCATTGTAGTTAGTGTAACTGGCCACTAAATGTTTTTCTGAGTCTTACATACAGAGGAAGAATTGTGTGACTTATGCTTAGGAGCATATATATCCTTTGGGAAATTTCAGTCCTAGTAAAAATTTTGAGGTCACGTAATGTTACAGCTGCATTAAGAATTCATAGTTGGATGAAAGAAAATAGGTTTCTTGCCTAGATTTGTAGTACCTTAAAAACAAGGGATATTTTATTCATTTGCCTCTATGAAAATAAAAACAACCCTGTCTCTTTTTTACCATGAAGATAAATTGACAGTGTCTTTAAACTACTACCTGTGAGAAAAAGGGAATACTAGGAATAGGTATAAAAATTTAAATACTGAGAAAAGTATTTAACAATCATACTCATCTGCTTGAGGCAGGTGCAACTAATAAGGAGGAAAGGAAGGAACAGCTGTATTTTGGATAAAGGCTCCTTGGCCATATGAAGATAAATAGCTAACAGCTGGTTTGCCACAAGGGGTATCTTTGTCATAATACCCCTGTTTCTGTTCCCTTGCTTAGATGAATCTTCTCTTAGACCAAAGGGGAAGATGTGTTTATACATCAAGGAGACAGATGCTGTCATCCTTGAAGATAATAATTTGTCCTGGCTGTGGAAAATTAGCTTCCATTGGTCACTGTGGGAGTGGACACAGATGTTTTGTATTATGGTGTTCAAAGTCAGACTAGTTATTAGGGTAGCAATGCAGCATAGCTTTTCTAGACATGTGAAAAATGGCAAGTGGGAAATGTGCTTCTTCATGCAGTTAAATTCTGGGTTTTATTATAATTTATTAAGATTTGTGAGATATTTTTTAAGAGAGTATGAGGAAAGAGACTTTCACTGGGTGCTTTAGCATCCTTTACAATTTTGCAGCTGATAACCTGACATGATCATGATATTAATCGCAGTTGAGTTGCAATTACAAAATGTAAGATATTTCAGCTAAATTTAAAGCATAGTCTCTCACTCCTAAGTCATTGATGAGGGCCTCAAAGGGGATCATAAGCTCTTCATAGGACTCATCTGGCTGTCTTATTTTCTCTACCTGTTGGATAGTGAGGTGCTTGTATCCTGTGATGTTGCATTTCCAAGACCAACTGAGCCCTGTTTTACTGACTTGTATTGCAAATGATGGGTTCTGCCACCCAGCCTGCAACTAACATCTAGTTTCAAGAAAACTGTCTGTAAATGGACATGTAGCAAGACCTTGCAGGGCAAGCAATTTTTTTTTTTATGTCTCTTTTCCTTAATGGAAGTTGCTGAGAGGTCCAATCCAAATTTTAGCTTGTGTTGTTCTTTCTTTTCTTCCTGATATTTACACAAATTAGGGGTTTTTTCTGTCTCTGGAGCTGATCTAGGAAAAAAATTTGTTCTTTGTGCATTATTGACATAATCTACAGATTTCAGAACTGTTTCTAGGATTGATGTTTTTTTCAAGGCTGTTTCAAATTAAACCATTTCTTGCTGTTTTCCCCCCCAGCATGTACTGTAAAACAGCACACATTCTAAGATCTCATAGGACTGTTTGACATATACTGAGTCTTGAGACCTTTTCAGATTTTTAATTTTGCATTTATTTTTATAATTAATACAATATGTTTATTAAAACAGATATATAGATGATGACATACAGAAACACTTGTTATAGCATCAGGTCACTCAGATTATAGTACCTATTCATATGCATTTTAAGTGAGCGTAATATTTATTTCCAATTTTCAGTTGAAAACTGAGCACTTGGATATGCCTTGTAGTTATGAAGTAATAGATACAAGAAACTCTAATACAATGTAAGTTTTCCCACAGAACTTTCTATGAGAGTGAGAAATACATGATAGAGCCCAAAAGACTTTCCAGTGAATCTTCCCTATGTAATAATTTTTCAAGAGCCCTGCTGCAGAGAAAATATATGCCTCCTCCTAGAATATCATCTGAGGCTTGCCAAGAATAATTTTTTTATATAAAAAGTGTGAGATAGAGGGAGTTTTCATTGTATCTGGTAATCTGAAATCTTACAAACTCTTCAATTTTTATAGGCAATTCATGTATTTTTTGTTGTTTCTCAGATTTCATAAAAGTTTATTTATGCCCAAATTTTACACTGAATTATGAATGCAAATTTTGAGACCTTATTTTATAAGGTAATTTATCTTTAGTGTTAACTTTTGATTTTATTAGCTAGGTTGTATCTACACATTACAAAGAGAATTTACGAGAAATATAAGCTTTGAGTCCCAAATAGTAGCATCCTATTACCTACTCTGCTTTATCTTACATTCTGATCCTTTATATTCTAGAAGTCTGTGGGAGCAGAGAGGATACCAACTTGACCTGACAGAGATTCAGTGCAATGTGTTTGTTGCTTGGTCAGAACATAATCTATGTAACAAAACTAATCTAAAGAAAAATCATTTTGAAAAGGAACATTTTATATGAAAAGTAAATTTCCACTTTTCCTGGACTTAAAGCTTTTGGTTTGTTTGTTTGTTGTTTTTTTTTTTTTTCATAAATATTGACGATTTTCCCATTAAATACTTCTTTTGCTTGTGTGCTTTAACCCCGACTGACAACTGACCCCCATACAGCTTCTTGCTCACTCTTCCTTTCTTGGTGGGATGGGAGAGAGAATTGGAAGGATAAAAGTGGGAAAACTCTTGGGCTGAGATAAGACAGTTTTAATTGGGAAAGATAAGGCTGTGCAGGAAATCAAAACAAGCCAAGGAATTAATTCACGACTTCCCTTGGACAAGCAAGTGTTCAGCCGCCTCCAGGACAGCAAGGTTCCATCGTGCATAACAGTGATCTAGGAAGGCAAATGCCATTACTTCAAATAACACGCCTTCTTCTTCCCTGCACTTTATATGCTGAGCATGTTACAGGGTCTGGGACCCCTTTGCTCAGCTGTGGACAGCTGTCCCGGCTGTGTCCCCTCTGTTAGACATCAGAGCAGTTATTATGGGATCAGAACCACCTTGTGTGTGTGTGTGAGTGTGTGTGTGTGTAGGCGGCAGGGATGGATCGAACCTCGTGGAGGGAGGTGGTATCATATCCTGCATGGCAGGACCCTGGAGCCAGGCAGGGAAGCAGCTGTCAGTCACAAATAGCCCGGGAAAACTATAACACGTCACAGCTCCTGGAGCCTGTGACCCAGCTCACACTGACAGGGACAGTGAGAACACTGCCCTCATCCTGGCCTGGGACCCCAGAGTGGCCAGTGGGTCAGAGGCCCCTCCTGGAGGGTTTGGCCTTAAAGACCAGAGCAGATAAAGAGGCAGCACGAGGTCTCCATTGTGGGCTCTGGGCTGTTTTCTTCAAAGACATCAGCATGTGACCTTGTAAGTGGTGACTGCATTATTTCTCTGCTCTTTTTCTCTCTTTATTCTTTCTTCTCTTATTCTCTCTTCCTTTATTCTTTTATTCGTCTTGTGGGTAACCTAAACACCTATTTTTTGTACTTAACCTAAGTTGCATGGAGTTTGTGTTTGCTGGGTGTAACGAAAGCTCCTTACTATAGCAATGCTTGTTAGTCCTGGTAGTCTGCTGTAATGCTTTTGTAAAGTTGCATATTGCTTCTGCAAAACCCTTTTGCCAAAACGTCTGTATTCTCACCAAATTAAAAGACATCTCTTAGAGAAAAATGTGTAGTTTTTCTCTGGACATGAATTCACGGTATCAAAGAATCAAAAGGCTTTGCAAGAGTTTGTGTAGGCAGAATCTCCTGAAGCCTAAAATTAAAGTGTAACACCTGGTAAGGCTTGAGGCTTCAGGACTGGGGTGTAACACTCCTCCAAAACCCTTGTGCACTCCAGCTTCCTTGCAGAGAAAGCCATGGCCCTGCTCAGCAATAACTAAACCATCCCTGTGTTATCAACACTGTTTCCAAAACATATCCAAAACATCTACCTATAGTAGCGACTATGAAGAACCTTAACTCTGTCAGGGCCAAAGCAAGCACTGTTGCTGAAAGGGCATTTTCTGATAGAAAAATCTTTCAATTAAGGTTTTCCAGCAAAGTTTGAAGTACAGACATCACAGATTTGTAACTTTATTGTGACATTCATTTTACTTTTCTCTTTCGTCTGTTTTGAAGGTAGGTATTTAAAGGTCAAACTCTGCAGGGTAACAGGGACATTAAATAGGACTTTTGCAAATCTAGAACGTTTTTCCAGGGGGGAAAAAAATAAAAAGAAAAAGAGAGAAACTAAGTCTTTGTATTAAAGTTTTGAGTTGTATTTGTTTGAGTTAATTAAATCTTATCACATTCATATGCACATTCTAATTAACAATTAGCCATGTTTTCTTTGTAATAAATGAGAAATCTTTCAGGAACATGAGAATGGATAAAAGCATGCAGCAGCTTAATGAATTTCTATTTAATCTCTGGAGAGCTAAGTAGTGACAAGCAAAACTCTACACTGGTTTAGGGTCTGAGATGTGACAATTTCTTTATGAAATCAACTATATGAAATAACAAAATGTTCTAAAAATAGTATTGTTCAGTACATAGTCCAAATACTCCAAACAAAAGAGAAGAAAGTAAACTTGTTTTGAACAATGGACTAAAAATATTAAGAAGCAATACTGCATTTATCAAGACAGTTTAATGTGCAACAAATGTGGGCATTGGTAACACCCATATTTGCCCTAACTTTTTAAAAGGTCATCCCTTCAAAAGATTTTTATCTTTAGTAGGGAAAGAAATGTATTTCTTCCTCTGTTCTTCTAGACCTGATGGAAAATTTTACGGTTTAATGAGTTAACATATAAAGGTAAGCTGCACCTTTCCTCAAAGTTATCACCCTGATGAGATAGTTCTTGTTAAAACTAGAGCCTGCTTTCTCTACAACAGGTTTAGCAATTAGTGAGTTTGTGTGTTTGTTTTATCTCACCTCTGTTAGAAGTATCCTTTTTCGTATTGTAAAGTCATAAGACCTTGATGATTTTAAGCAACATTTTCATAAAATGGATTTTCATCACAAAGCAACATTAACTGTATCTAAAATTAGGTCTCCTACCAGGCAAGTAAGATACACAAACCCTGCATGTCAGCCGAGCTCCCCTTTCTGGTTTGCCTGCTGTGATCATTTCACATTGTGCAATCATGTAATCATTGTGCTAAAGACAGACCAACTCTATAGCTCTGTAGTTCCCTTGATCTTATGTATTCAAGGAGACAGACAAAGTTTTCTAATTCCAAAACCAGTGACTTCTTTATAAAATTTGAACACTGTACAATGTCAATCTTACGATGTATAAGCACCTTGTTGGTTGATATTTATGTCATGCCCCAAGGCCTCATCTCTACTGAGTAGGCAAGTTACAGACTTTTAATGGTGATTAATAATGTGTTTTGATGACAAAAGTTAGAAGACAGCCACAGAAAAATGTGGCTGTACAAGAGGTCAGGAGGAAAGGCATCTAACGGTAAACATTTTAAAGTATCCTTAATTTGTCTAGAGAAGCTGTTTTATCCGGAAGACTATTCCTCAATACTCACTTCTTCTCATATTTAGTAGAATTTGTCACAAAGTACAGGGAAAAGGGTGGACAATTGTGATCAGTGCTCTTAACTGCCTAAGGAATGAGAATGCACCAACTTTCTGGTTATTTTATTATCTCTCTTGGCCTTCTTTTTATCCTTCTGTTGTGATCTAAAAGAGGAAAGTTCACTTATTTTTTGGTTTGGTACAAAATAACATGATTGGGAAAATTATCAAAATAAGAATGAAAGAATATTTCTGGACAAATTTTCTCATTTAAAATACAAACATCTCAAGCCTTATAAGTGTATTACATATTATTGTGCCCATTAATAGTCTATATCTCTATGAGGGAGGTGTAGATCGTAAAAGATTTTGTTGGAACAACTGTGAAAACCTAGAAGAGAATTTTATGTCAACTTTTGCTTCTCAATCATGAAGGTGATTAGGGTTTTATAGTCATTTAAGATATTTGTTTTGTTGCATAAGATTCTCCTTTCCACAAATTTCTTTGAAAGAGTATGCACCAAAGAGCAGCTGAGTCAGGGTTCTATTCTTTCCCCTCTTGTTACCAAAAATGGTGAAAAACTGCATTACTTTCTGTAATCCCCAAACTCAAGGTTCCAATCAGCTTATGCAGGATCTTAAGAAAAGATCTCTGTCTACTTTGTTTGTCATTATTATTAAGCACAGGATAAAGGCATACAGTATACATGAGAACCATGAGAATAAAGCAGTAGGTAAGATTTGGAGACTTGCAACCTTTCCAGTGTTTGCTTTCACCAACTTGCTCTTTATATTTTGATGGATTAAGTCCAGAGAGTGATACTATATCTTTGCTAATGCTCTGCAGTTTGCACTTTTGCCTTTCTCATAGAAAAAATGCAACCCTCTTACCTTGTGTACTAATCTGCTGAGAATCTTTATTTCTAATAACATATAACCACCATCAACAAGGGAGAATTTGTCAAGCAAGACGAGTGTTTCCGCCTGTGGTAATCTTGGAAAACACAACTAATTTATATGTGTTTCTTTATCCTTATGCCAAAATGTCAACATAACTGACAAAATCTCTCTCTTAAAGGTATTTTTAGTTTTATCTGTGGGAATGTTTTCTTTTAATTATATGGAATAATTTTTTACAAGGTTAGAACTAGTCAGTCTTTCTTCCAAGAGGAATTACTCATGAATCTCTGCAAAGAGAGGGAAAATTTATTCCAGTTGTTTCAAATTGATGTTATGGTGAAACAGCTTTCCATGACCAAAACTATTATCTCAAAGTCAGATTGTAGAATATATTTCTCAAAATACTAAACTTAGTTTAAAATCTGCTTCTGTATTATTGATTATTTCATTGACTGGACGTGGAAATAGACCTTGCATTTAGATTTTGAGTTTTTCTCTATCTCCTTGCATAAAATCTTGGACAACTTACTCAATCTGAAATGCGGATGGAAAAAAAAAGAGTTTGGAAGAGTATTTTTCTCCTAGATAATTTCTTAGCAATTTCTTAGCAGTGTTATGGGACTGTCCTAAGGGCTAACTTCAGCTCAAGTCCAGAAGGCATGCCAAAAGCACTATGGTTCCTAATTCAGCAAACAATATTCTGTAATACTTTTTTGGTTGGAAATGGTAATTTTTCCTTATACCAGAATCCAAGCAAGGTCCATGTATATTACATTGGAGATTTTCTGTGTCAGATTCATACAGAATATGAATCTCTTCAGGCTCAGCTTGGAACTATCATCTTCATCTGTAGGAGGTCAGGATTGCTTGTTTGTTGTGATTTGATCTCAAAAGATTTTTCTGTTTACAGACAGGGAAGAACTAGTTGGTCTTTGAAGGCTGGGGGCAGACTTGGCTGCTGTTCTCCTGAGAGAAGAGAGCCAGGG
Organism: Sakesphorus luctuosus; assembly: GCA_013396695.1. Taxonomy (NCBI): domain Eukaryota; kingdom Metazoa; phylum Chordata; class Aves; order Passeriformes; family Thamnophilidae; genus Sakesphorus; species Sakesphorus luctuosus. The sequence continues at coordinate 31,429 of VWZD01001157.1, read as the reverse complement.
AAACAACAGGATCACAACCTTGGACTTCAGAACAGACTTTAAACTGTTCAGGGAAATACTTGAAAGAATCCTGTTGGATACTGCTCCAGAGAGGAGAGGAAGATCTCAGAGTTAGTTGATTTCCAAGGATCACCTCCTGCAACTTCAAGACTGTCTGATCCCTTTGAGTAGGAGGTTATGTAAAGGTGGCAGGACTTCCTGTAATGAACAAGGAACTCCTGGCAAAACAGGAGGATAAAAAGGAGGTGTACAAGAGGTGGAAGCAGGGACAAGTGACCCAGGGCAAATATAGAGAATTTTTCTAAATGTGCAGGGATGGACATAGGAAAATCAGCTTGGAGTTGAATCCAGGAAGGGATGTAAAGGGCAAGAAGAAGGTATAGCCACAGATATAGCAGCAGCACAAGGAAGATCTGGGAAAAGGTAGTAGCTCAGCTGCTGAATGGGGCAGAGGGCCTTGTGACAAAGGACATGCAGTACCTTCTTTTCCTTGGTCTTTACTAGTGTCATATGCTTTGCCTTCTGAAGCCACAGTCTCTGGGGGATTGGTATCTGCCACCATTAAAGTGGGTGGTGAGCAATCATATCGTATTGGGTTTCCTATTTCTCCCATGGAAAATCTGATGCAAGCACAGGAAGGAATCTCTCTGGTGACAGGGCAAGAGAAACTGAACAAAATTAAATACAAGGAATAATATTTAAGCACAGGGAAAAATGTTTTTACAGTGCATGTAGTCAGACACTGGAACAGGCTGCCCAAGGAGGTTGTGGAGTTTTCGTCAATGGAGATATTCAAAACCTGACTGGACATAGTCCTCATCAACCTGCTCTAGCTGACCCTGATGATCTCCAGAGGTCCTTTTAACCTCATTGTAACTCATTTATAAGCCGTAACTTACATATGGACCTCCATGTTCATGGATAAGGGTCACATCATCTTAACTCTCATGCATAGCAGTTTTTAGTGGTGACTTATTATTCTATAATAACTCTGAGAATTTGGTGTCACTTAGTGCAAAGTTCTACACAAAATTCATAGCTGCAATTTGTCCTGCCATCAGGAAAGTACAGAACTTGATGATACAACTTGCCTGTTTTTTCCTTAGGGTGTTAAGAAAGGAACTTGGAGCTTTGATGAGGTGATAAGATACAAGGATATTTACAGAAATGTGGAAGGTCCACTAGATGTATCAGGCATAGCACCACAGCCCTAGGCTCTCCTCTGCTGCCAGCAGCTGTGAACTTCAGCAGAGTGTTCAATGGAGAGTAAAATTTAATTAGAAATGAATTGTGCCAGGGTCCTCTGCCTTCATTCTAAAGATGATAAGACTTGACAGCACCTCTATCCACTCAGAGTGAAATTTATTGAGACTTCACAATCATATATCAACTTTGTGGAATTAAAAGCAGTCAGGTAAAATGCTAGTAAAGAAAGCATCTAACGATTTAGGTTTAAAAATGTCAGCCTTCAATTCTTGTACCTTTACTAGAAGTACAATTTTGTAGAGTGGTCAAGAGTAATGTAAGCAATTGCAGTTTTGTACTGTGATAAAATGGGGCTACTGCCTTAAATCACTTGCCTTTACTTAATAAAACCTTTCCTTTTTTTTTTCTTAATTAGAGTAGGAAACAACTGCATTAGGAGACAAATTCTTTAGTTAGGGTTCTGTAACTTGTGTATTTGCTTTCTGCTAAGGTTTGAATCAAAGGCAGAGGAATAGAACACAGGACAACAATGTGTTACTTAAATCTACTTGGAAGTAGAATCTTCTGTCTCAGTAAGAATTAGGAAGTTCTTCCAGGATTTAAATACTCAAGTACATTTCTTAAGACTGAAGATCTGACTAACATTTAGTATTTTTAAATATACTTTTAAAAAGTTTTTAAAATATCCTCAGATATATCACAAAAATGTGAGATCTAAGGGGTTCAGGTCTCTCTAGAATAAAAATGATTAAAAATAATTAAAAAAGCAGCAAGCTAAAAATTATTTTAAAACTAATTTAAAGTTTGAATTAAAACTGAGCATAACTTTCTGACAAGAAGGGAAAATCTCAGATCTATGTGAATCACATTAGGGCTGTAGCTCAGAAAAACTTCAGGGTTATCAGTAGGTAGTTTCTATCCAGCATGATACTAATTTTTTGTTTTTTACTTATGAGCAATGGATGATGGTCCTGTCTACACTGTGGGCACAGCCTGTACCAGTGTAGTTTTGGTGTTGTGTTTGGTTGAGCTGGCAAAATGCCAACTATGCAATCACAGAGTAAGAGTCTCCCTTGCTCCACCTAGACAAAGGAGAAAAGAAACCTGGAAACTTGAACTTAACTAGTTATATATTTACAGAAAAAAGGGAAAATTAAAGGTAGACTACAATATAACACACACCTACACAAGTCAGATATAACAAATAATTCCTTCACCTCCCCACCCAACAGGAAACTGAACTCTTCTGAACACAAATCCCACCAGTCTAGCTATAAAACCACCCAAGAGAACTCAATGTCCCGAAGAACAGACTCAAGCAGAGAGAAAACTAAGAATGAACATTTCCTTTTCTATAGATAACATAGCGATGAAGTGGTGCTGGGCCTAATCAGCAGAGCAGCACAGAGCACATCCACCTAGCACCACAGCCATCAGAAAGAGCAAGCTCCTCCTCCTCCATTGTATTTATATCCCAGTTTGCATCATCTGGTATGAAATATTTCATTGGTTGTTCAACTCAGGTGACACCTGTCCCTCTTAATCTGCATAACACCATCAGGGCCTACTAAAATTAAGACCTAAACTACCGCAGGGGTATATATGTATATCTTCCAGCCTTCCTGCATTCTTTACTCCACTTCTCCACACTGATCAGCTCATATCTTTTCTACCATTGATACTCTCTGCATCCTTTCTTCACAGCTGTGGTTCAGAGGTCATAGTGTATCTCAGTGGCTCATAAGTTACACAGAACTGCAGTCTACTGTTCCTTTGCTTCTGATGAGTAAGGTCTTGAAATGAGAGAGAAACTACTCAGCCATGTTGTGACTGGAGTCTCATGCTTGGTAGGACAAAGTATATAGAGGGGAACCAACGTCCACACATACAAAGCGAGGCCAACACAGCCCTTTGGGAAATGGGATTTGGGAAGGAGTCCATTGAGAAGTGGTGTGTGCTTCTGACAGATGTAGTTTTAATTTATAGGAACCTTGTAATGAGGGAATCATGTTCTGACTCTTTTTAAGAATTCAGTTACATGAGACAAGGAGGTTAAACTAAACACGTTAAAGTAGGTGTGTGCATATACAAATACACACACACACACACACACATATGTATATATACACACATACTTTAATATACAATATATAAAAATATATATAACATATATATATATACTTTTTATATATGTATATATATTTATGCATGTGTGTATATTTTCATCTGAAGGAATCGATAGCCAGTATGTGAATAGAGTTGATGTGTTATGAAATATCTACCGGAAATATTGCCAGGACACAAGGTTTGCATGATATTCATGTGTCCTATTAGCCTGGCATGGCTTTGCTGAGGGTCAGCTCTCTCAAGCAGTGCTCAGGCACAGTTTTGGGGTGAGCATGGGCTGTGGGCCACTTCCACTGTCAGTTTGAATTTTGGGTTTCTGTGCTGGAAACATAAGAAGGTTTATTTGTTTGGGGTTTTTCTGTGCAAGATGTGCTGGAACAGTTGGCTTATGCATCAGAGTATGGTGCCTGATCCTTTTTGTATATTTGTGCATGCACAGCCAGCAGTAGCAACACGGATCTGTTCAGACAGGAGGCAGGACTGTGAGCTGGAGGACTGCCAGTTCTGCAGTAATTAAGCATGGCTTCCCATAAATCCTGGCGAATGCAAACTCTACTGCAGAATGAATTTACTCCTGTTGAAAAAGTATTAAATACTGTAACATCAAGGCTACAAATGACACTTTCATGGATTAAGCTGATGTGAACATTTCAGGTATGCTAAGCACATCAGGCCCTGTAGAAAAATATGCTGATTATCCTGGTCCTGTATGGCCAAATTGCAGCTGTTCAACCTCAGAGATACTTTATATCCAGGCATGCCACTTCTTGACATTGCCTAGTGTGCCATTTCCTTCCAAGATGCGTGCAGGGGAGACAGCTCCTAACTCCTGAGTTGTACAGTGGTCTCAGCTGAGTCTTCTATTTACGCCAATGCTGGTAGAGCCAGATATGATAACATAGGACACAGGTATCCCATCTCAGCTCTGACTTTCCAACATATGTGTGAGAGCAGCCAGAGACATACAAAAAAGCCTTGATTCCTCAACCAATCTTTGTGAGTATGTTGAATGGTTAAATGTAGGAAGTACATGCCTCCATGTTTCTTGTTCTTTGTAGGAGAAAAACATGGTGGATGAAGGATGGTAATTTCAGTTGATGAAATGCATCTGAATGGTCCACTGGTTCACTCATCTTTCTCTTTCATACATTCTTACTAGCTATGTTTTATATGAATAAATTATATTTGCCCAGAACTTGTCTCTGGAACTGAGCCCAATTGGTGTGACATGGTTTATTTATGCTATTAAACATTCCTTCCCTCTGAAATCTTTCCGATTAAACTGTCTTTTGGGAATGAGTAATGACTCAGGCTAACTTCCAGATGTGGGCAGGAATTTCTTGGCAGACTTCTGGCTGGCCAGTCTGAATGCATACTGGAGCCATTCGACCTCTGCTTTCATGAGTGCAAGGCAATAGCATGCTGGAATCAGCTCACTCCTTGCACTGTTAAAATGTGCAGACTCAAAGGGCTAAACCATTCTTGCAAGCCAACATGGACCTTCACAGGTCACTGTGTCTCTATTTCTACTGTCGTTCCCCTCTCTTGTTTAGAAGAAATGACTTTTTTTTCAATATACTTCACATACCCAAATCTGTTTGTTTAACCAGATGTGTTGGGTTTGCATTGAAAGGTTCGGTAGTGAATGAGATGCAGAAATTTAAATAAAGAAATGGCTTCTATGAGAAGACACCAGGGGTTAGCCCCATGTCAGACACAGATAGTTTCAGCCAGCTACAAGATGGACCCATCACTGCCCCAAGCTGCACCCATGAACCTGGTGAGTCCTCTGTTGTAACATTTTGAAGAAAGCATAGAAAACACTGTGCGGCAGCTGCGAGAGAAACTGATAGCAAAAAATGCCGCAAAAGAACTGCTAAGAGAAAGTTTGAATTCTGTTAGCAGCAGGTATTTATTTCTGCATAGGAAAGTGAGGCAGTTCACACTGCAGAAACTCACTTTGAAGCACAGGTGCAAAAGCAGGTTAATTTACACATCTGAATCTAGGTGATTACAACATCTTCTCATATATTCTTCATGGAATTACAACATCTCATAACATATTGATGATAGGTGGAGTCTGGGTGGTGTCTTCTCTTGGCATCAGTTTTGGGTGGGTGGTTCCATTCTTCATCTTCACTTATAGGGGCTTTTTGTAGGTCTTCTTCAGACTGACCTGACTAATTTCCTTTCATAGGTGACCCAGCCCAATTTTGTGCAAAAATTCTTGGCTTGTTACCATCTCACCCTATTCATATGTCTACTTCTACCTGATTTATAGCTTCTAGTCTATGGTACAGCAAACCTAATCAATAGCCTAGGTCCTGGTACAAGAATAGAGCATGTTTTTTCTAGCGATAAGGGTTGGGTAATTTTGCCCCCAAGGTTTTCACAAAACTAAGATTTTAGGGGTCTTTTTGGAAAATCAGGCCTTACTCCTCAGAAAGCAATGAGAAAAAATGTGAGATAAACAATCCTGAAGAAACCAAGAGCAGTGAAGACAAAAAGTAGGAGGTGCTGCAGATGCTGGAGCAGAGATTCACCTTCAGGTCTTTGCAAAAGACCATGAGGTAGCTGGTTGTTCCCTTGCTCCCTATGGAGGATTGTGGTGAAGCAGATACCCATGCTGCCATCCGTGGAGGACCCCATGCTGGAGAAGGTGGAAGTGCCCTGAAGGAAGCTACAGACCATGGAGAAAAACCTAGACAGGAGCAGGTTTTCTGGCAGGAACTATGACCCATGGGGACACATGCTACAGTAGTCCATTTCCAAAGGAGACGATACTCCATGGAAAGGACTCCATGCTGCGGCAGGTTGTGGCAAACTGCAGTCCATTGGAAGGACCAGTGCTGGGGGAAGTTCAGGAAGGGTGGTATCACCTGGGAGGGATCCCTCACTGAATAAAGGTAACAATGTGAGGAGAAATCATAGAATCAGAGAATGTTAAGGATTCGAAGGGACTTTAAAGGTCATCTAGTCCCAGCTGTCCCTGCCATGGGCAGGGACATTTCCCACTGGACCAAGTTGCTCAAGGCCTTGTCCAACCTGGCTTTTAACACTGCAGGTTGGGGCATCCATAACCTCCATGGGCAACCTTTTCCAGTATCACAACGCTCTTAAAGTAAAGAATTTCCCCCTAATAGCCAGCCTAAATTTCTCCTCTTTCAATTTGTATCTGTTACTCTTTGTCCTGTCATTACAGTTCCTGATGAAGAGTTCCTCTTTGTCTTCCCTGTAGGCCCTGTTCACATACTGGAAGGTGTTATGAAGTATTCATGCAACTTCTCCAAGCTGAATAGCCCCAACTTTCTAAGCCTGTATTTGTAAGGGAGGTGTTCCAGTCTTCTTGTCAGCTTTGTGGTCCTCCTCTGAATTTGCCACAAGGTCTGGAGGAAGGAAGGACTGACAGAGGTGTAGCATCATGCAACCTCCATTTCCCGTGTTTCCCGTGCCACCTGGAGAGAGAAGGGTAGAAGATTCCTGAGGGAAGATGAGCCTAGGAACCAGGGCAGATGGTGGGAAGGCATTTTTAGTTTTGCCTCTCTCTCTTTTTTTTTTTGTCACCCTCCTACTCTATTTTAACTTTCAATAAATTAATTTTATCTTCCACAATTTGGTCGTGTTTTGCCCATGTCTGATAAGTAAACTCCTTGTCTTCATCTTGACCTGTGAACTTTTCCATCCCATTATTTCCTGCTGTCCTGTTGAGGAGAGAAGCCAGGGAGTGGCTAGATGAGGTTCTCCCAACCAGTGAAGGTCAACCCTCCAAACCAGAATTAAAAATCAGCACTTGATTACCTCCAACTCCAGCTCAACCATGTTCTGCAGTGGAGCTATATATGCCTGTTGTATTCTATACACTGTAATTTCAAACTAAAAATAATAAGGTAAATAAGAGAGGGAGTGAAATAAATAATTAACCCTCTCAGAGCAGTTCTTAGCATTTAGATCCCTCGTTTGGACTCTTATCTCAGGGCTGTGCCTAAAGGCATAACCTAACTCTCCTTTGGTGAACTCTGCTTACTTGATCAGACTTACTCCAGAAGAATAAAGCCAGCAGAATTTGATCCTGTGGGGTTTACATGCAGAAAATAGTACTTTTACTTGAATTTAACCTCCTTCTTCTCCCCTCCCAGCTTGAAAACAAGAGGCACAAACAGTAAAACTCTTATTAAAGCTTGAATTTCAGTATGCAGTGTACCTCTTCCTTCATCTGCATTCTGTGTTTTGGCACTCTGTATAGCTGTGTATTGCTTCAGCTGTCAAAATACTTGCTCAGGGCAAAAACAACAATAACAACAAAAAGCACAGGTCCCAAGTATAAGTAAGCACCTGGAGGCATGCAAGTGAAACAAACCTCACTGACACAAATTGATTTGGCAGTTACAGCAAAGTGACTGGAAAAGCCATACAGTGGATTAACCTGTTGTCCATGTAACATGAATGAAATTGAATAAGTGAGTGGTAGGAAGCTCCTTGAAAGTCAGGATTGCAACTCTCAATATACTCAAAATTATGCTGATGCTGACTTGCTGCTTATTTTCCCTAACTTCACAGCCTGTTTTAAGCACTTCCCTGAAACGTGCTGTTTCCCATGGCTATTAGTAGAAAACGTGGCATGTGCTTTCCCCACTAGCTTTGCTCAAGTGCAGCTGAATGCTCTTGTACTTATAGATGTTTGCTGTATTTAACACTCTGAACACAATGTGTGCCACCATCCAGCCACTCCAAGACGCAGTGCACCAGAAAAGTGAAGCTAATGACTACTTACAAGTATTGTCAATTCAAGGAACAGATTCCATCCAAAGTGAAATTCTGCTCCGACAAATAGTAAAGGTGTTTGTTCCAGAGCACACTCCAGATTTCAAATACCAGCTTCAACATATGTTGAATTTGTTTCTTTCTTTTCTCATAACCTTTTGTTATGAAATCTTGATCACAGAATCACAGAATATCCTGATTTGGAAAGGATGCCCTGGGATCATCAAAGTCTGACTCCTGGCCCTGATATGTTGAATTAATCCACTAGAACATCTTGAGGTGTCTTTGTGCTCTCCACTTATTTTGTACAGTGAGTTATGGCATAGTGAGTTACAACAGGCAGGGATCAATTCAGAATCACCCAAGTGCTCATTGAATTGCTCAGAGTCCTTGCTGACTTTGAAATCCTATTCATTTAGTATACAGAACTTTCCACATGCATATGGATATGTTGATCACTATGCAGTCTGTAGTGGAAGGTGAGCACCTTGCTTAGGTACTTTCTTGAGAGTCACACAGTTCTTTAATAAAGTACTAAGATGCATGGGAGTAAATGCATTAGGCTGAATTGATGGAAATGCATTTAGATATGAAAATATCTTTTTAATGAATCCTGGTCTAGGCTTTGTTAAGGTCTGTACCTGTGTCAGACATACACTTGCCACGTGTTGCAATAGCAGTTAGCAGCCTCAAGTAAGAGACATTAGGAACAGTTTTTGTTGTGATGAGTGTCAACCTGAATGCTCTAATCCAGCAGGAATTTCAACATTTATTTGTCTTGCTTGAAAATCTGACCTTTTTTATTAGATTTAATCTAATATTTTTAAAAGTACTAGATAGTGTTTGTGTTGAAGGACTCTTCTCATCCTTTCTCCCTAGGTGAGGATTTTGCTGGGAAAGTAGCATATAATTATTTATATTAAGGAACCACTAACAAACTAAATATGAGAGAGAGTAAATGTTTTAATTATCTGATGCTCACTTACACATTCACTAGTATAATGTTCAAGGAAACATTCATTGCCATCTATCCAAACCTACTGCTTTTGTGATCCTTTCCCCATGGATTGGAGGGTGTGATTCTTGCTGGCTCTCTGCCCATGTCATCTTCCTGCTACACGTTTCCATGAGCTGAGCAGGGGCTTTGTATACATCGGCATTTAGATTTTTCCTTCTGAACGGTGCTAAAGATATAGACAGACCTATGCTGATCAGCTTTAAAGGCAGCTTTCAGGGATCCATGTGGATAGAGAATTACTGGTAGCATGGGGAAAGGACAGACAGTAAATCCTAAATGGAACAATTTGATGGAGACTCATCTCATGTCTTGAGAAGGCTTTTCCTGCAGAGGGGTCAATATTGAATAGATGTGTAGTGCCAAATGAGCATGCACCTCTCACTATTCATGTCTGCTCACTTTTTTTATCAAAGTCTATTTATGAGTTCAGTTTTACAACATTATGTTCCCAAACAGATTGTGTGAATTTTCCTGACCTTGGTGTTAAGTCCTATCCATAGCTGCATATATCACTGTAAAAATTATCTCTGAGGCTGCTCAACTTGTTTGTTGAGTGTTATCACAGCTGGAAAAAAGCGATTAATAAAATATCCCCCAAACTGACAGGGCTTCTCAGAGTTTGTCATACTTTTTCATTAGTGAAACTTCCGTATTGATTTCAGATTTCAACAACAAAAGAAGACAAAGATCAGTATGCAAAATGAGGGGTGTGGAAAGATTAACATGATGTGAAAGGACAAAGATAAAGGGCAAATACTAAATACACATTTCAATTTTAGATCTAATGTCAGAATTATGAAGTTTTTTTGTAATTTTCAGATTAATTTACTTTTGTTGAACTTTTAAAATCCCTGAGGTGAAAAGCAATAGGTCAAAATTCAGAACACAACTTCAGTGTAAGTAATAAATTTGATCAGGTTTGAACAAAAGGTGCTGTCTATAGTGCTCTTCAGAGTGTCAAGGCCATTTTTAGACCCTCAAAAGTACTTATTCTCTTTGTCTATTCATAAAAAAGCTTTTGTTGCTCTTCTTCCTAGGAAGGTCACTTGACTGTGCTCATTGCAGAGCGCCTCAATTTGCTGTGAGTTTCCAGAAACTCCATAAGGCCTTGCATTGATAAGGCCAGGCAGGAAGGTGATAAGAAGTCTTTCTTTGAGGTAATCTGCAGTGAAGAGAGAAGGAATTTGTAGGTAGTCTGAACTTTTAGGCCAGGGCAGGTTGCTTTCATGAGAAAATATAGATCTCAGATAGTAGTACTGCCCTTGAATTCAAAACATAACCAACTATCCTGTTGGATAATTGAATCCAAAACAACCAACTGGGCTTCTGTAAAGCCTTTGACGTGGTCCTCCACAACATCACCTCTCTAAATCAGGGCAATATGGATTTGATGTTAGAACAGCATAGAAATCCTGCATTGATGAAGTTAGAAAGAGGGAGTCAGAGCTCTGTTATGTATCCCAGAGAGCCTAAATCTTTTGGAGAGGTGGTCAGTGTTAGATTTGGTTTCCAAACACTATCTTCAGTGATGCATAGTTTTATTCAATGTAACTTCAATGGAAAAATTAACCAAACTCCAGAAACAGAAAGACAGTAGTTTCTAAGTATATCTTTGAGGTTAGACATGCAATAGTAATGAATACATAGACTCTCTTGTATAGTCAAGATGTGTTAACATTCAGATTCTGTCTGCTCAGCCAAAGCACGGATAGAGGTTTTGCAGAAGAGTGCTTATATAAGTGGCTAAAATGCAGGAGTAATTTCCACACTTGTAGAATCAAACAAAAGTACAACATAAGAGAAATAAATGCTTAAACATCCTTAGATTAGAATCTGAATAGTAGGCAAATTCTTTTGCTGTAGTTAATATCTTTTAAATATTTTTGAGCTACTTTTTAATTTATGATTGTTGCAACTATTTTCCTGACAAAAAAAATGGAGAGAAGAAGAATAGCTTAGTATAAGCCAGTCGTCAGCAAGCACTGAATTATTTAAATACTTTATTAGGACTACTAGTTTTAAACCTTACCTCCTTTTTCAGCTAATCTAAAATAGAAAAAAAAAGATATGAGGGACTCGTCAGGCAGAAGCGTGACTTATCACTGTACTTGTACTCATCCATCAAGTGACCCCACATCATTCCATCTTGACATATAAACCTTTAATACATAGTTACTGTGATTTATATTCCAATATAATAGAAAGAGGCATCTACATTTTACCTTGAAAAAGTAGAAGTCCAAGGCCAGACATTTCAGAAAGTATACCTGGTGACTTTAGAGGACACAAAAATCTCATAGCTGTATAGTCACATTCTCCTTTTCCTTTCATACAGACCTCAGAAATGTTGTGCTATGGTATGGGGTCCTGTATCTCCACATACAATAAAAAGCTTCTGGAAACTTAATAATATAATCTTCATTCAGGGAGGAATATTGTATTCCAGATGACACTGCAAGCAAAATGTCTGAGCTATTCTTAACCCTTTGACAGAATCATAGAATGTTTGAAGTTGGAAGGGATCAACAAGGATAATCCACATTCAGTTCCTGGCCCTGCTCAGGAGAATCCCAAGAATCACACCATGAGCCTGACAGGATCATCCAAACACTTCTTGAACTCTGTCAGGCTTGGTGCTGTGACCACTTGCGTGGGAAGCCTGTTCCAGTGCCCAGCCACCCTCTGGGTGAAGAACCTTTTCCTAATATCCAACTTTAACCTCTTCTGACACAGCTTCAGGCCATTCCTTTGGGTTCTGTCACTGGTCACAATGGAGAAGAGATCAGTGCCTGCCCCTCTACTTCTCTCACAAGAAAGTTGTAGGCTGTGATGAGTCTCCTCTTCTCCAGGCTGAACAGACCAAGTACCCTCAGCCACTCCTCACATGGCTTCCCCTCAAGATTCTTCACCAACTTCATTGCCCTCCTTTGGACACTCTCTAGTAACATTTTAGCTTCTTATATTGTGACACCCAAAGCTGCACACAGTGCTCGAGGAGTTGTTATACCTGTATGTAAATTGTCTGAAAGTTCCTTTTCTCCATTTTGTAAAGAATCTGTTTTGTATTTACAGATATAAAAGCAAGCACCACATTCTAAATGACCTACTGCGTGAGGGTGATCCTTCAATATGCACTGCAACATTTTTCTGGAAGAGGTTTTTAAAGTGTTGCTAGTTCTTCCCTAGTGGAAATTTATTCAAATAAAATAAACATTTATCATTAGTGGGCTTCTGCTCCCATTTCATCCTGCTAATGAATCCCTTCTACAAGGATTAGATGTTGATTAGATATAATGGCTGTTAATGATCTTATCTACTAAATTAAGGCAGATGTTAAGGGATTTATACTTAAAAATACCTCATGTGGTAAATCTCAGGAGTGTGCAAGAAGGAAGGCAACGCTGTCTGCATTCATAGTGATAACAAATTAACTGTGACCTGAAGAGGTTAGGAAGTGTGCATATTATTTGATTAGGAAAGGTACAAGCAAAAATCCTACTCCCATATGAGCATTTTCGAAGACAATGAAATGAAAAAAAATATTTCAAAAAAGATTCTGAACCTGAAAGCAATTGAAAAAAATTTATTTATCTGTAAACAATGAAAATGCCCCTGCTAGAGAAACTGAGTCTTGTCTGGCTCATATTGTGATGAAATTTCAGCTCATCTTGAAGGTATCTTATCTGGAATCAAACTTTGGGAAGAGATCTAGAAAAGCCTTCTGTCTAGAAAAAAAACCCATCTAGATACTACAAAGACATGACCTGCTAATTTCTTTGTCATTAGTCTTCCCTAAATGCCTCACCAGGGAGAACCATATGCCGTACTTTGATGAAAAGGAATAATTTCTGTCATTATCTTCACAGTCTGATTTTGTGATGGTATCTGAGTATTTACCCTGACTACAATTAAACTTGGATTTCAGAGAAGTGGTTTCCCCCAGAAATAAGACAGAAATGGAGGAAAAGTCTCCCCTTTTTCCTGAGGTTGCTCATCTTGTTTATTGAGTGTTATCATAGCTAAAAAAAAAAGAAAAAAAAAAGAAAAAAGATATCAATAAGATAATATAATAAGATTTTAACAAAATCCTAACTGAAAGGGATTCTTAGAATATGTCAAAACCAATATTAGTGAAAAATATAAATATCTAATTCTGTAGTCTGCAGGGTGTTTTTTTCTCTTACTATTAGAAGCTGGTAAAAAGTAATTTTTAATGTAGCAGATCTTAGTGGACTCGGTAGTAACAAATTCCAGGAAGATTATGCAAACAACTCCTTTGTGAATGGCAGCAGGGCTGTAAAACTAAAACTAGAGAATGAAGCTCTCTGGCTGATCATGTGAGTGGAAAAGAGATGTGTAATAGGGGCATGCTTGAGGAAGCAGTCCCCTAGAAAGAGGATGAAAGTATGCACCACTGCTAGATCTACTAGAGATGTTTATGAAAGGCTGCTTATGTGGGTCTCCATTTTTCATTTTTCTTTTAGCAGTGCCAAGGTTTATAGTATTATAGGGAGGGATAAAGCTTTCTAAGGTCTTTGACTTGATGGAATGCTCAACCTTGGCTATTTAGCAAGAGAATTCCTGGATTATGGCCCTCTTAGAGGAATTGAATATTCTTTCAATAATTTTATAATAATTTGAGTATGAAAATAGGCTCTTTGGGAGACCCTGCCATTATTGCCTTTTAATGACCGAGATCCTCTGAGTCTTCCATAAAGACGGCACAATATTGTATCACGCTCAGTATCACAGGCAATCTGGCTTTCATGCTCTTATTTTTGGCTCACATGTTTAATTCTGTAACATCCTGATTTGATTATTAGGAGTAAGAGTCACTGATAAAATTGCATTGATGGGTGAAATTTATCTTGTGCAGAATGGCAGCATGAGGCCAAAGTAAGATGTATGTAGGTTATTAGCCTCTGATGGTTCTTTGCTAAGGAAGAATTTGATTAACAATAAATTTAATTATTTTATTTTGATATGCTAGGTTTTGCAAGCTTTCCTGAGTTTGTTGGCATAGCTAAGAACCTAGGGGATGAAATGAGGGTCAAATTATTAAAAACAGCTAATATTTCTGGGTAGTGTATTTTTTGAGGATTTTTGGAAGGAAAAAGAGATTCTGGTATAACATTTGAGATAACTTCAAAGAAATTCTTTGTCAGAAGGCTTTGAGAATTTATTTATTGGAACTCAGCTCCCCGGAAAAAAGGTCTCTGAGTGAGTTCCCAAAGATATTAGCATTTCTTGAACACCCAGGTGTGGACTCAAGCTTTGTGTTCAAAGCACAGAGGCTCCCTGCACTGGATTTTAAATATTGCATAGTGTCAAGGCCTTCTCTATTTTACTGTGTTCTCACAGAGTGAGAATATTGGGGGTATTCAAGAAGTTGGATGCCGATGCCTCTAGTATAGTTAATCTAAATAGATATTCCATGCCATTTAATGCCATACTCAGCAATAAACATAGAGTTTGAGGTGGTGATGTTTGGGTCAAGAGTCATTGCATTAACACTGTCTGGGCATCATTTTACTCATGGGAGGTAGTGAGCAACTGCAATTGCCTATGTAGCACCTGCTTTGTTTTTTGCTTTCTTTCTTCCTCTTTATTTTTTAACTGTCTTTATTTCTTTAACTGTCTTTATTTCAACACGTAATTTTTGTCCTTGCCTTTCTTTTTCTCACCCATTCCCCCATTCCCTTGGGAAAGAGTGAATAAGTGACTGGGTGGGGGCAATCTTCTGCCAGCCAGGTTCAACCCACCTTGCCAAATATCTCTGTATTACTATTGCACATAAAAACATTGCCGAAATGATCACTTTTTTTCCAAGTGCAGCTAGAAAACCACTTCTACAGACAGTCAAATATCTCCTCATGTACTCAACACTGACTCCAGAACTGCCTCTGTTGCTGTTTGGAGGAACAGCAGCAGAGGTTGGACAAGAGACATAACTGCACATAGGCTTGTGTCTGGTCCAGCCCAGACCCAGAAGCTGTGTACGATAAAATGACTAAGGGACTGGAACAGCTGCCGTACAAAAGGGGTCTGAGTGAGCTGGCATTATTTAGTATGGAAATGCCTCAGGGAAGATCTAATCAGTGTATACAAATACCTGAGGAGAGACAGTAAAGAAGGTGGATCTAGGCTTTTCTCACCTGTAGTCAGTGAAATGAAAGAGGCAGTAAGTACAAATGGAAATACAGGAAATTCCATTTATGTGGTCTCTCCAAAAGTCAACTAAAAGTTGCATTTTCAGTGTTATCTGAAGTACCTTCCTGACTAACTCTTTTACAGGAGGGTTTTTTCCATGGACCATAGATACTTCTAGAACCTTCTCCATCACAGGCCTTCTACAGGCTGCAGCTTCCATCAGGGAATGTCCACCTGCTCTGGCATGTCCTTCATGGGCCTCAGTTTGCATATCTGCTCCTGCCTGTTCTTCCATGGGCTTCTGGGGAACAGCCCATTTTCCACAGTCTTCTCCACAGGAGAAGTGAAAATGAAGAGGTCATGAAATTTCTCTGGCACCTGGAGAACCTCCTTCTCCACTGACACTGGCGTGTGAACAGTTGTTTTCTCTCTTTTTTTTTTTTCACTCCATGTCTCAGCTCTTGCACTGCATTTTTCACCCTGTCTTCAATACATTATAGCAGAGGAACAACCAGCTGGACTGATGAGCTCTGCTTTGGCAAGAAGCAGGGCCATTTTGCAGCCAGCTAGGACATGCTCTGTTTGATATGGAGGCAGTTCCTTCTCTCTTGTCACAGAGGCCATCTCTGCAGCCTCCCCCACTACCAAAACCTTGCCACATAAACCAAAACCAGGCATGTATAAGAGTAATACTTGAAGGGCACATCAAAATGGTGTGAAGATGCATCAAGAGGTGTTCAGCCTGAATATTGGGAAATTGTTCTTCACTGAGAGGGTAGTGAAGAAACTTCTCAGAGGAGTGGTCATGGCACCAAGCCTGTCAGTGTTCAAAAAGCATTTGGGTAATGCTCTCAGATGTAAGGTTGAACACACAGGTTGCACTGGGTAGAGTCAGAAGCTTGACTCAATAATCCTCTTGGATACCTTTCAACTCAAGACGTTCTATGATTCTATTTTTATTTATGCATTTAGAGATAACTTGAGTAGCCTCTCAATTCCAATGACTAGAAACTAGACCTTCAAACATTTACACTGGAAAAACTAAAGCATAATTAATAGTACATAATTGTGGGAAGGTGTTGGCAAAAGAAAAGCTGTCCACTCATCATCACTTTGAATGTTTAAATAGAGATTGGGTTTCTTTTTACAGAAATGAAAGAAAAATCTTCCAGTGAATATTCCTATCACATCAGGCATAAATTTGGTTATTGTTGGACTTCAGCTGTCTAATTTTTTAGGGAGATTGAAGAGGACAGGAAATTCCATTAGTGTTGTTGCATTGTTACATTTTAATAAAATTCAGAAGAATTGCATCAGTGTTTTATTACACATCATTTTCATGACTGAAAATAAGGAGTTTTAATAGCAAACTTGTAAACAATATATCAGTGTTTGACATACAGTCAAAAGAAGAAAAATTCAATCTTCAAAGAGACACCCTTTCAGCTAAAGGACTGCATTCTCAGGTGTTTCTAATCTACAGTTTTTTAAGAACAATTTGTCATTTCTGTTCAAATAAGTATTAAAGACCTATCAGATCATTAAACTCACCTATCTAGCTGACATTTAGGACATATATTGATTAATAAACCAGTTATGAGATGATACATGAAAGTACTAGAATAGTAAGTATCGGAGCACTCTGAACTTCAGGGGAAGTGTGGGATCACAAAATTTACCCTCAGTTAGATGTAAGTTACTTTTTCTCTATGTCAAGAAGTCACATTCTTGAAGGAGTAATAGTGAAGAGCACCTAGCATTTATGACCAAGTGACAATCATTTTCATGGATCCACCTGTTTACAGTTCTGATTTCCATCAAACAGTAGTTGGTAGAAAATTAATGGTTAGATGTTATTGAAGCAAGTCTTCTGTAGGATAATAAGATGAGAATTTTACATTTAGGTCCCCACAGAACTGTTTGTCACTAAACTTCATACTTTTAACAGTAATTCTACTGGATTATGTAATGGTGAAAAGCAGAAAGTAACTGTCCAGTAAGGCAAAAGATGGACACTGAAAATGTAGCTGTTAATTGGCTCCTGACTTTTTATCTGGCTACTTCTGTAGATATTTCCTTTTCTGTTGATTGCTTGCCCCCAACTGCCTCCAAAAATCCCAAACCAAATCAAAGTATGTTATGATGAAAAATTGCATGAAAGCTGGATTCCTGGATATCTAGATTAGTTTTTATCAGCCAGATATGGATTCTTTAGCCATGAAGGCAGAAATGGTGTTAACATCATCTAATTTTAGTATAGGCCCCAGAGTAGAAGCTCCTACTAACAATAGAAAATCCTCAATGTTTTCTATGATTGTATAAAGCAACCCCAGAAAAATACTGTGACAAACTTTGGAGAAATGATTTCCTCTTATCATTACTCTCTTCTTCCCCTTGGATTCTCATTACTAGCCTACAGCTCTGCTTCTCAAATGGCATAGTAACCTGAAAAACATTTGGAAAAGTCAGTTAATACACTTGGAACAGAGCCTTGGACTGCACAGATCTGGAAGCTGGATTTTTTTTCATTTTCAATTACTGTGGAATTTCCCTCTAGTTTGGTTCTAGTGCAAAATAGGGCATGTCTGGGTGAATTCATAGTCTATAAGTGAGAGGTCCAAGTGCCCTACAGTCAGTGGACAAAACTGCATGTTTCCAAAGGCAGAGCCACAACATCTAGTCCAGGCAGTGATTACAGTCTACAACGACCGCATAATGCAATTCTGTGACGTGCCAAAATCCATACATGGGCACTTTGTGCTTCCATTCACGCCTTCTTTTCTTCAAATGAGACTCCAGAACTGAATCAACAAATCCCTGTGCTACAGTTTTTTAGCTTCTACTTCAGAGAAAGTTTAGTTTGAGACAGTGTGAAGTCACACCTACTTGCTAAAGACAGCATCAGCCACTCCAAAATTTCTTGTTCAATCTTACAATATTAACAGGAAACTCACCACAGACCAATTCACTAGAAGCTGACCTATATATCTGTAGAAAAGCTGAGTGTTTCCTTATATTTTTTGCATCCCAAAGTCAGGAAAAAGTGGATAGTGAGCTGTAGTATTTTGTACAAAGTCATATTTGAAGTTTTACTTCTTATTCTGTGACTGAATCTAGAATCGACACTCTTCTTTGTCCCCAGCTGCTATGCAGTGTTCATATGCTCTATCAACTACTACTAACCCTCAGTGGGTATGAACTTCTTTTTATTTCTTCTTGTAAAAGGAGCAGATTCATTGGATCACCTAAAGTTTCACTGGAAAAGTGGAAATAATTTCTTCAAATTCAGATGTGTCTGTGAAGTTTTGAGCCCAGCAGGGAGGTTAACTGAGCGCTGGCATGATTGCTTACCCATGACTTTCCCATAGCATATAAAGTGCTCCTGCTGGAATTCATAATATCATAGAATGGCTTAGGTTCAAAGGGTCCTTAAAGATCATCAAATTCCAATCCACTTCCCCATGTGCAGACACTTTTTACTGGACCATTCCTGTCCCCTAAGACACTTTAGCACACCTTCAACCATTGACTCCACACGTGTTCAGGACCTCCAAAGAATGTCACCTGTTTTTCTGTAGTGGGGCATCAACATTTGTGTTTCTGTTTCTGACAAAATTTTGCTCTAGTCAATATGTCATTCTTCAGATCTGGATCCATGAAAAAGATCTTTTTTCTCTAACTATAACAAACTGCAGAATGTGGAAGAGGGTGAATTTCCCTTCTTTGTGAGAGCAGCCTCTCCCAGTGACAAGGTTACAGATATTCCTTACTCAATGAATCTGCATATACCCACCTTTTCCTTTGGCAATATATGATTAAGAAGACCATGATTCCTGGATAGAATTTTAATCAAGTTGTGAATGCATGCCAAAGAAAGAATATAATCCTCTTCCCATTAAAGCTTACAGCAAAAATGTTGTCCTTTTCAGGGTTCAGTAACTAATTAATAGCAGAATATATTTAAATACAATAAATTGTTGTACATGTTTTGGAATTCAAAGAAACCTAATAAGAAAAATCAGGCTCTTTTATGTAAACTAATCACTTATGGTTAAGCTCTCTTTGTAACATTG
Organism: Sakesphorus luctuosus; assembly: GCA_013396695.1. Classification (NCBI taxonomy): domain Eukaryota; kingdom Metazoa; phylum Chordata; class Aves; order Passeriformes; family Thamnophilidae; genus Sakesphorus; species Sakesphorus luctuosus. Next base: position 12,094 of record VWZD01001157.1, on the reverse strand, counting down.
TCACTGCATTGTTCTACATACAATAAATTGCTCCTTTCAGTGTAGACAGTATTTCTCAACTCTCATGCCCTATAAATCTTATTTTCTTCTCATTCTGCCAGTTTTATTTTAAACAATTGTACTGAAGTGTGCACCGCAATTCACATGCCATATATTACCTCCTATCAACAGCTGCTTCCTACTTTCCAATTTTAGTTTCATATTTATGTATCTTGTCTGCTGGGAAAACAAATACTTTGAAATCTCTTCCACACTAAGAGCAGCAGAGTATTATATTGGGTAATGCTGTCAGTAGCACCTTGGGATTTTTGACAGGATTTTTATTGACCAACACCAGCAGAGTTGTTAATGATTTTGAAAACTAATAATAGATCATATTTCTGAAGCCTAAGGAAATGTCTTTACACATTATTACACAGTGTTTACTTTGAAGCACTGCAATTACTGCTAAGAGCAGCCTGTTAGATACAGAATTGTTTTTATTGGTTTATGATGGAATGTTCTTGTTTCTCATTTGCATCTCCCAGTTGATTGCAATTCTGTATAGTTTCATATTGACCTGAACAATATCCAAACAATTAACTAGATTTACAGAAAAGAACTGCCATTAAGGACTTAGCAGACTTTATGAATTGCTGATAAAAAAAGTAAATGACTCCACCTCATAACTGTTCAGAATTATATCTCAGAAGACTGCAATTCCCTGTGACATGAATGAAAAAAATGACTAGGCCCTCAAAGCTAGGGAGCAACCATGCTCATAGTGCAGTTATGGAAGAGAAGTCAAGAATTCACTTTTCTTGAACTAATGCTCATCTAATAAAAAAATGTTCTCTATGTTGCAAAGAGTCGATGGTTAACACTACTTTTGTGTATGTTGTACATGAGCTATCAGGCATAAGCAAGATCATGAGGCAGATATGTAAGTAGATAATTTTGTTATCATTGAATTTGTTTGGGAAAGAATGCTCATTTATACAGTGTGCATTTTATTCTGGGGTCCAAAAATCAGGCATCTCATTTGTTTATTTAAATTTCCTGTTGTCATTGGATATATGTAATCACTTCCAAAAGGCAGCTTAATAAATTACAGAGTTGGGTTTTTAAATGGAATTTACTGTATTTCAATTCATTCTCATTGCCTCTTGTATTTCCACTGGATGCCGCTGAGAGGAGCATGGCTCTATCCTCTTCATTCTCTACTATCTGGTATTTATACACAGTGATAAGCACCTCCATAAGCCTTCTTTTCTCCACACTGAAAAGTCTGAGCTCTCAGCTTCTTTGTGTGTGAAAAATGCTCCAATTCCTGATTATCTTCGCAGCCCTTGCTGGACTCATCCAATCTCTCTTGCATTGGGTGCTTTTTAAAGATGGCTCTGCTCAAATTAAGATGCAAATGAGACGATATGCCAAAGTCAATAGTATGGATTCTATTTAACAGTTAATATTAGAAAGAGAGAGATAAAGAGAGGGAGAGAGGGGAAAGAGCTGAGGAGAAAGAGAGTGAGAGAGAGACAGATTAAGTAAAAAGATCAGCACCTCATGGATTCCAACAGAGTCCCTCCGGATCCTTCTTCTGGTCTTCTCATTGGTGAGGGTCTGAAAGTTGCCCTTCTGAGGTCCTGTTTTTATATAGTTCACATCCTGCATATTCATGAGATGTCTGAGTTGTTCCCTCAACTTGGGATGGTGTGGGTATAGGCAGGGGTTTTTTCTCCCACAGCTCACACAGTGCAGTTTTGTCCAGTGTGCTAATTTCAAACCTGTACCTTCATTTAGGTCTTTAATTAACACTTTCCTTTCTCACAGTTTTCTATGAGGGGAATCTTTGTTGAAGTAGGTTACTCACATTTTTTTACTGGGCCTGGTTCCTATTGTTGCCATCTGCTGTTATCACAAGTTCCTGTTGTGGGGACTTGTCTTATGGGAATTTCCTTCTTTCACAGTATTTTGAGACAGTTCATTGCATTCTTTAAGTCCTGACAGTGCTTCAAAAAGGATGCAGGACTGAGCATAGGGGGAAGGCTCAGGTCTCTTTACCTGCTCTCAAGGTTCTTCCTAACAGAGGTCAGGATACTCTTAGTTTTCTTTGATGCAAGTATACTTTGCTGTCTCATGCTAAACTTGGTGTCCACCAGGACTCCAAGATCCTTCTCTGCAAAGCTGATTTACAGTTGTTCACTCCCCAGCCTGTCCTGGTGCATGGAGCTGACTTTCCTCCGGGGCATAACTTGGTTTTTCCCTTTGTTAAATACCATGACGTTTCTGTGAGACCATTTCTTCAGTCTGCTGAGGTCCTTCTGAACGGCAGCACAACCATCTGGTCTATCAACCACTCCTCTCAGTTTCATATCACAGACAAACTTTTTAGTGTAGGCTCCATCCTAGGAGCATTAAAGTTTAGGTCATTAAAGAATGTGCTAAACATCCAGGTCATTAAATAACGTGTTAAATAGTATCAGTTCCAGCACTGACTCCTGTTGTACACCATCAGTGACTGGCCTGCAGCCAAACTACATTGCTGTTCACAACCCTTCAGGCTTGGCAGTTCAGCCAGGATTTGAGCTACTTCAGAGTCCAGTTCTCTAGTCCACACTTCTTCGGTTTGTAGATATGAATGTTGTGGGACACAGGGCGGAAAACCTTGCTTAAGTCAAGATAAACAACATCCACTGAGCTAATCATCTCATCATAAAAGGCTATCAGCTTGAGCAAGGATTTCCTCTTCATAACTTCATGTGCATTACTCACAACCACCTTCTTGTCTTTAATATATTTGAATTCAGTTTCTGATTCATCGTGCTCTTACTTTCATCATGCATTTTGCTTGCATGGCCCTTCCCACCCAAAAGCTGGAATGGTTATCAGGATGTGACTCTTGAGGTATAGATGGGTTACCAGTCACTCAAATACATTTCCCATGACAGTTTACATTACGTTGCCAGCTCTGTAGAATCTATCTGGATATAGGAGAACACATAAGATTTTGAGTGAGGATGCTGAGAGATACAGGATGACCTATGTATAAAGAAGCATGAAATTACCTAAGACTCAGCTGGAAACAGAAATAACTGAAGAGGAGAGTGTGGCAGAGAACTACAGCTCGTGAATGACAAAAAAACCCCCCAGAACCCAGAACAACAAAAAAATTAGTATATGGGTGAATTGATGGTTTGTTCTCTCTTCTAACAGGAGGGACAGAACAACGAATTAGTGAACTAGGTTTAACACAAATAGAAAGAGTTGTTTCTCTGTGCTAGAAGTACAAGAGCTGTTATCTTTCTCTATGGATCAGGATTTCTAGGCCACAAATATTCCCATACTCTCTTTTCCCAAGTCTTTCCTAATGCTTACCAGGGATACAGTGAGTGGTAAAAATTTATGTTCATGCTAGGGAAAACTGCCCAAGTTCATGAAGAAAAAATCCTCTGATACAGAATATATGGAAATTAAATTTGGTTGAAGAAGATTCTAAGAAGATGAGGGGAATTTTAAGAAGTGTAATGCACACTCCTTACTGTGGTCTCGCTCATCCCTAATTATTGCTATTAGCCAGATTTAAGGACACGACCCATTGAAGCTGTTCTTATATTATTACTAGTGGGTTATCAAGCTCTCTGTGCCCTAGAAGTATTCCCACTTGAAATTTATTCTGCAATGTAGTGGTGAGACCCCTGGGGAGATTTTTGCATTTGCAAATGTTGTCCAGTTCTTTCTCACCTTCTCCAAAGCATGAACTATGTGTCTTAAGACTTGGTTATACAGTGAGTTTGGTACTTGGATTGGAGGATCAGTAAAACTGGATGCTCTTGAAGTATGCAGAGTATTAGGAGATGTATTGCCAGTTCTACCTTTTTTGCAGGTTCCCACGTTCTTCCTGATATTCATACAGAACCAAAGAGGGCTGTAGTATGCAGAGTCAGTTATCTCTGAAATTTAGGAATATTCTATTTCTTATTAGAATATATTCACCAGAGAGGAAGAAGGGTTAAAGAGCCTAAGAAAATTAATAGAATGTTTGAGAGGAAAGTTATATTCTATGGAAGATACATAATTTACAGACCTTAATCCTCTATAAATATTTATTTCATTGATTTTTCTCCCATACCATTTATAGTATCTTTATGTATGCCTATCAGAAACCACACTTAACAGGCATTTTTACTGCAAAAATGAAGTAATGACTGAAAAGCTGGATGACTGCAGGAATATTTCTTATCAAAGGTAATGTGACTATATACCATTTCATAATTACACCAAACATAAATAAGCTGAATTTTTTCACATTTTATTATTTTACTTTCAGTGTTACAAAGCCAGATGTGCTCAGTATACACATATATGATGTGAAAACATAATCATGTCTTGTATTCAGCTTCTATTAGTGGAAAATAGTGTGGCTTAACTGAGATGAAATATATGCAGTTGATTAACCTCTACCTTACTTTATTTTGTAGCTTGAGGTACTATTGAATCAGAACCAGATATATAAAATAGGCTGCACACGCTGTCTGCAAAATATTTCAAAGATTGACACATCAAGCTGTCAGAAGGTAGGAGATTGAATAAGGTTGCTTGATCAATTAATTTTGCCTTCTTTATTCATTCTTGTACAGCAATGATATTTTTCTCCTAAAGATTCTTCCTTTGTTCAGTGCACAGGAGTGAACAAGGCTCACTTGAAATATTGCAGTACCTTGAGAAAGCATTGTGTAGCTAGACTGTAGAAAGGCAAGGGAGAGGGCTAATGGGAAGCCATTATAAGGGAAGTGTTCCTTAGTTAAGCCATTGTGTTGGAACACTAGCTATATATAGTTCAGTCATTGTAGCTAGTGTCAGACACTTGAACAAGTCCCAAAGGATTCTACACCTCCATGAAATACACCTACATGCAGAAGAAAGCAAGCCATAACAAATCGACACATTTGACTTTGACAAATGTAAGGTAGTTATAACGTACTAGAAAGAGGTGCTTCTAAAAAGAAGCGCTGGTCTGCCTTAATAACAGAGTACTATCGGTCCTGGTCCACATACCATGATAGTTATTTATATTTCATTTCTACAGGTCCAGAAAAAACTTATAGCATCAGATAATGAGATTCCACCGTTGTACGTACTGTAAGAATTCATTACTCACCCTGAAAATCTTAAGTCTGGGTACATATAAAGAAAAATATACATAGTATGACTTTATCCAATGAGGGAAGACATTGATAGTGACCACCAGATGAAGTCTGCCCCCAAATGCTGGTACTTAATGCTAGTTATTGCCCTTTTAGTCTGAAAGAAGAAATAAGAGTATGTTCTAGGGAAGAGCTACAAATAATGAACAGCTGTGTAAGGCATCTACTGCTCTTTGTCCAAGCAGGTCTGACCACAAACACAATACTTAAAATTTTTGAACTGTTGCATGTGGGGAGTGACCACAAGAGCCTGAAAAATCAGTACTTGAGACCTACCAGAGATCCAGGCTACTTGGCATGTAACTAGCAGGAATTACATATTTGAGTATCTCTTAGGAAGATAAAAATTTTTGTGTTTGTTTGTTTGTTTGGGGGTTTTTTAAATTAATTTCATGGAACTGTGCTTATTGAAAGATTGTTTAAGGCAAAGGAGTAGCAACACAATCTATTTGTCTTTTTCTATACAAATGTACACATAAAGATAACTATATAGGTACAAAATCCACAGACAGAATTTAAAAGTGAGCTGAGGTGTCTTGATTTGTGGTGTCACTTCTGTATCACCCTGAAAAGAGAGTTTTCAGAAAATGTTGACTTTTTTTCTTCCTCTAGTGGTTCCCTTCAAGGCATCACTTGATAGGTATACAGGAAATAATATACCTCGTATCATTAGTCACTCAACAAAATGTTGTTCTTCACTCTTTTCTTAATTAAAGCCCCAAACCTGCATTTTAGACATTAAAGGTTTCTCTGTGTCCTCTTAGTTGCTGAATTTATGTCAAAATAATATTATCAAACATTTCCCTGACAAAACAGGGTTTTGATCAATACAACGAATGTCAGATCTGCAATGCTAAGCTTAGGCAGATTTTTTTTCCACACAGTCCTTTTCCCCCCTATAATATAAATGTATTTTTAATGAGTTTGTGTGGGTTTTTTTCTGTAAACTTTTCAGTTATTTACGTTCAGAATTCCCCCGAGTCAGGTCTTTTTTTAGCACTGCCTATAAAGATTATTTCATTTTTGATTTATTCATGGCCGCAGCAAAACCATCTCACTTATGGGAAATACACTTCTGAGGAAATAATTTACATTATAGAAATTAATGAATTCTACTATAGGGTTTAACTTCATAAGTTGCTAAATCAGCAAATGATCAGAAGTGCCAGGAAGTACAGTTCTGTGCTTTTTGACTGGAGATGCACTTTGCACTGCCTTTTACACATTCCCATATAATCTCGTGTTTAGTTCTCCAATATACTCTGTATCTAAGTTGTTTTTCTGATACCTCATGAATGGCTTTTAGGGAAAAAAAAAACCACAGCTAAATGTAGCTGTGATAATTCCTATTATCTCTAGCTAAAAATATTGGAATAGTGCCTCCTGGGTGGTTTAACCTTTTTTTTATAGAGAGTGTGGAGAGGATTAATTATACCAGGGAGTTATTAGCAACAGCCAATTTATTGTCCAGACACCTGAACAGAGATGTATCTTAAAGCTCCCTTCTTTAGATGTAAGTCAGCTCTCTGCATTCTCATTTTAATCCATTTTACATGAAAAAGTCTGTCACTAGGCAAAAAATACTCTTAGAAACAGGAGTCAAACCACAGGATCCTTCCTCTGATCTGGGAAATATCTCAGTGCATGTGGGAGAATTAAGACTAAGTCTACCTATATAACCAGTAGCTCTGAGTCAATATTACTTTTGTTTTTAATAATTTTGAATTGTGCTATAGTAGTAAGAACTAAATAAATGCATCAACTCTGACACTATGTCAATAACCCCGTGTCTTGTTTTTTTGGACCCAACTCCAAAATGACAAAGTAGACCAAATAAAAGCATAGTCAAAAAGAAAATACAGGTAAAGAACAGCTTCTGCTGAAAAAGAAAAATACACTGGAAATCTTCAGTCCTGAGATTTATGAAATTAGGGATAGAGTGGAAAAGATACGTTTCATCATACACAATACTAGAAGACATGTGACTAAAATATCAGGAAGCAGGTGTCTTGTGTTTTTTTGTCTACTTGAGGGGTTTTTTTTTGTTTCCAATTTATTTTTCACAAAGATGAAAAATAACGAACTTGTGTGATCATGTGAAGAAGTTCTGAAGAAACCCAAAACTGGGCAAATTGTCGGAGAAGGAATAATAGATAGTACTGATGGTAAGCAGGAAGACAGCATCTAGAATCACCTTGAAGGTAATTGATTTCTAGTACTCTTTAGTAGGAGGAATTCTGAAGGCACCACCATCAATGAGGAAGGAGGGAGAGGAGTTGCTCCAGGCAGCAGTGCAAAGATTCCGCTACAGCCCATGGGGAAGACCATGCTGTGGAGCAGATATCCATGTTTCAGCCCATGGATACTCCCATGCCAGAGCAGGTGGATGTTCTCTGCAGGAAGCTACTGTGTGGAGGCAGTAGTGGAGTATGCTCCTGTGTGAAATTTTGAGGGATCCACAAAGAAACAGTCTTTTCCTGAAGAAATGCATTGCATGGAAAGGAACTACACCGAAAAAGTGTGTGAACTGCAGCATCACAGAAGGATCCATGTTGGAGAAGTTTGTGAAGGATTATCCTTGAAGAGGAAGGAGTGGCAGAGGTGAAGTGTTATGAACTGACCACAAATCCCATTCCCCATCACCATGTATCCTCAGAGGGCGGAGGTAGAGAACATGGGAGTGATGTTGAGCCTAAGGAGGGAATGATGGGGCAAAGGTGTTTTTAGATTTGTCCTTATTTCATATTTTTGTCTCTCTTATTAATTGCCAATACATGGAAATAATTTCCCCTGCTTGAGCCTGTTTTGCGCATGACAGTAACTGATATGTTATATCCCTGTCTTTACCTCAATCCACAAGCTTTTTGTTGCATTTTCTCCCTCTGTCCCTGTAAGGAGGGTGAGTGATAGAGTGGCTTGGTGGGCAGCTGGCAGCCAGCTAAGGTCAATCCACCACAGTAGTAAAGGACAATATTTCAGGGAAATCCCAGGCGATTATCACAAAAGGTCTCTGCCAGTGGTTTTAAGTTCAAACCAATTCTGTTGAACAAACTAATTCCAGAATGAGGATGTTCTTTGTCTTATAACTGCAGTGATATGTGAGTGCATGTATAAGCTAATCAATTCTTAAAAAAGAAAAAGGCTATTATGAAGTAGGTGACTGAGATCTGTGGTACGGTCACAGAAAGATACTGTGAGATCATTTAATTGAGTTCTAAAAAGCCTAAGTATTTTCATTTTATAATTTTGTACATTTTTCTTCATCAAATTGGTATAATTTTGCTGATTTGACATATGCTGACAATAGTTGTGTGTATTATAAATGTATTGTACTGGAATAGCTTAGAAAATCAATGGTGATATTATATTAACATACTACTAGCTGCTGACTCATGTCATGACAGCACAATGCAGCATATTTTTGTGTACATTAGAGTATTCTGTTTGGAAATAACTGCTACTAAGACTGAAAGTTTTGGATGCATGTTTATTGATATAAGAAATTAAATGCAGTAACATCAAATAGAGAAGTTTCTAAATGGATGCTTATCTGGAATGAGAACTTTCTCCTAGCAGTGGCTCAATATGCTGGGCAATCCTTCAGGATGAAAGAAACTTAGAAGAGATTCCAAGACAAGATGCATTACTCCATTTTCCAGTTTCACAGGGGTGTTTTACAGTAGCTTTCAAGTCATTTGAGTCCATGTTTCTGACAGTGAAGTCCTTCCTTTTGTCTGTCATTCCAGTAAATATAAAGTTCCCTTTCAACTATCTGAATACTGGTCCTAGTGAAATGTGATAGGGAGCCGAAGAAGGTACATTAAACATAGCCCTTGACCTTCGTTTTTACTACAAGACCCCTATTCCTTACAACTCAGGCAGTGCAGTACTGAGCACCTTAATGCCCGTAGCTCTTTGATGGACATTGACCTGCGAGCCTTGTCTAGATCTTAACAAAGCCAAGGTAAAGATGCTCCCAGATGCCTGTGAGAACTGTTTTCACTTGAACTAGCATTTTACTGAAGATATTAAAAAATATAGTCAGGTGCAGTAACCCTTGCATTTTTACAGAGACCTCCCATGCCTTTTTGATTTCTCTTCAGCACTTCCCTGGGTTCTTCTCTGCATACAGTAGAGAATTTATTTTAGCAAACTAATAAAAACTTAAATTAAATGCTTCTTTAACTTAAGATATTGATTCTGGGTTCTGATTTTCTATTGTTACCATCAAGGCAATTTTCCTACCAAATTCAATCCTTTAAAAAAAAAAACAACCAAAAACCAAGTGGATTATTATTGGTACCTGTGGTTTTACATTATGAAAAATTGCCTTTTTATGCTATTTAAAATGAAGTTGGGTGCAGTTCTGTTATAGAAAATGCCACAAACATATAGCATTGTACAAGTTTTAAGGATGTAATCGAATTGTACTCAGCATGAGTAACATATTAAAGATTATTGCTTATTACAGTCAGTTCCATTCAGAGAAATATCAGATCAAAGTACATTCTGGCCTGCAATTTAGACATTGTAATACATGTTTAGAATTATTCAGATAAAGTCCATATTAGCATAAGAATTATAAGGTGACAACGTTCTGCTTTTGGAAAAAAAACCCTGTTCTCTATTAATTGATGGTATTACATGTGTGCCTGTTCACTTTTATGTACGATTCGTTTTGGAAGATCAGAGGAAGATTAAGAAATATCTTGTAAAGACATGGTGGTGTTACAGTGATTTTTGAATTTTTTTTAATGGTTTATTTTCTCTGAACTGGTAATTTTATAAGGGAACTGAGTCTTTCATACATGTTTAGAATATTCTGAAGAGTCCTGAGTATTTCAAAGCCACAAGTGAATGACTGTCTGTAGATAAATGTGGGCACACTTGTTTTATAAGTGAGACACAAAGAAGAACATATATTTATGTGTACAAATGAAAGGAACTTTGCTTTCAGAGTCTTGTTTTTTTATGTTATTATTGTCCACTAAATACTCCAGTTTCCCAAGGACTGGAACAGATAATATACACTAAATCTGGATTTCTGTTTTCTGTTCCTGATCCTTTGGGCCAGTTTTCCAAAGATTCTCATCCATAGATCATGTTTTGCGATTGCTGACTTTCCAAAGCCATTGCAAATTTGATTTTTTGTGTTTCAGTTGTGCCATAAAGCTCTGGATATCTGTAAAAAACAAATGAGGCCTTAACACCCATTTTTGCATCTAAATATAGTTTTGAATATGAGTTGTTCTGCTTGACACATAGAAGAGCTGTTCTGTTTCAATTTCAATTTTCATTATGGTTAACATTTTAAACTTGTATTAATACAAAGCATTTTTGTGTAAAAGATCTTAAATCTCAATTTGTGAATTATTTTCAAAAATATTTTCATTTTATAGTTGCCAGTGGATAGAATAATGAAGATGTAAAGAGCATTTCTAGAAAAATTAAACTGATCAGGGTGGTCTTTTTACAAGAGGATTTTACGGGAGAATTTTACGTTACTGAAGAATAAAACCAAGAAAAGTCATAAACTCTTCCCCCAAACTCCAAGATGGATTAATGTCTGTAGCCTTTAGAAGCAAAAGAAAGAATCTCATATAATTGTTGCATGAAATTTTTCAGGTGTAACCTATTTTTGAAAGCTTTAAAATGTTATAGAATCCTTTATGGTTCATGACAGAGTTGGGTTTTGTTTGTTTTGGGTTTTTTTTTAATAGTTAACTCTACTGATTGTTTAAAATTCACATCTTCGTAGCCTGAGATTTTCTACCTTTCAGACTCTGGGTTCATTTGGACCTTTTATCTTCTAGATTAAAGAGGTATTTGAAATCAAAGAGAGCTCTCCTGCATGACAGATACAGGCCATAAACAGGCCATCTCTTACACACTTGGGGAAACAGGTTCTTCTATCTTTCACTATAGATCATGACTTCTAGGGCTCAAAAATTTCCATTCTCTTTTGCCGAGTCTTTCCAATTAGCAGCAGTCAGTCCACTTTGGGTTCTGATCTTTGGATATAATTGAAAAATCACTCATTCTTTCAATCTTGCTTTTCTCTATAAGTTTCTTCAGTGATGTTGTCTTTCCTCTTAGCTGGCTATATACATTTTTTTTTCAGAGAAATTATATTTATTGCCCACAGTAACTTTCAGAAAGAGAATTTCCCTGCATAATTTTATTATTCTATAGGTAAGCCATAGACTATGAAAATTTATTAGTAATAAAATACAGTCTGAGTTTATAACATAAATAAAATTTCAAAGACAGTTACTCTTTTGATTATGAAAATTAATTTATCAATTTAAGTATTTCATTTATTACTTGGTACTTTTAAAATATAGCAATATATTATACATTCCAGTGATATTCTATATTAGAATTAATAGCTTAGATACTATTATGGTGAGCACAATAACTGAAGTGACTGGTTTTTAAATAACTAGGTAGTACATATCGAACTAACATTTCAGATAGTTTAAAACTGGAGTAAAGAGGTCACTGAATATTTTTATATGTAGTTTCTAGAACCATAACTCAAAAAC
>VWZD01001156.1:60063-70306 GCA_013396695.1 Sakesphorus luctuosus | reverse complement strand
AACCCAATCCATTCTATGATTCTGTGATTTGCTGCTGGTGAACTCGGGGGATGTGGGAAATAAAGGAATGAAAACAAAGAAGCTGCAGGAGGAGCTGTCTGTGCCCCCCACCGTGGCCTCTCCAGGGTTGTGCCCTCCCCATGCCTCAGTTTCCCCATGGCTGAGGCAGGACAAGTTTTGCCTCCTGTGCCCACAGGGTTGGACATTTCCAGTGCTTTTCCTCCCCCCAGGGCTCAGCTCAGGTGGCTCTGGGGGGGACACACCTTGTGCCACAGGGCACTGTGAGCCCCTCACCCTGCAGGGACAGGACAAGGAGCATTCCGAGCTCCCCACCCCTCAGGGGTGGGGTCAAGGAGCATTCCTGAGGCTGGTGAACAGGTTTTGCCCCAGGGTTCCATAAAACCCAGTCAAGGGAACCACTTTCCCTCCTGCTGGGGAGGGCAATGAGCAGGTCATGTGTTATTTGTTAGTTCATGGCCATAAACTTTATCTGACACGGAAATCGTGGCTGATGGTGCTGCTGGGGAGCTGATAATGGTGGGGGGAGTCCCCTGCAGGGTGCTGTGTCCCTTGTCCTGGGGGGCCCCACAGCCTGGGGGTCTCACCCTGAGCCTTCCCTCCTGCTGTCACTCCCCAGAGCATCCTGGTGACGTGGACAAAGGGCTTCAAGTGCAGCAGCGTGGAGGGGAGGGACGTGGTGTCGATGCTGCGCAAGTCCATCAAGAAAAGAGGGGTAAGAGGCTGGGCAGGTGTGTCACCTGCTGGGGAGGTGGGGTGGGGGCACACAGATCCCTGGGGCAGGAGACCTTGGCTCCTTGGAGATGTTCTGGTGTGTTTTGTCCGTGTTGGGTCACACCCTCTCTCCTTTCCACCTTCTCAGGACTTTGACATCGACATCGTGGCCGTGGTGAACGACACGGTGGGGACCATGATGACCTGTGGCTACGACGACCACAACTGTGAGGTTGGCCTCATTGTTGGTGAGTGAGAGCAAGGGGGTCCACCCCTCCAGGAACTCCAGAGGGGCATCCTGCTTCTTGCAAGATTTGGGGTCTTTTGGGGAAAAAACAAGAGGGGGATGTCAGTGTTGGAAAACTGATATCCCAATGTGTGTTTGCTTCCTTCTTTGCTTTATTGGTGCATTGGGCCATGTGGGAATGAGGGATGGTGGGAATGAGGGATGGTGGGACTGAGGGATGGTGGGAATGAGGGATGGTGGGAATGAGGGATGGTGGGAATGAGGGATGGTGGGACTCAGGGATGGTGGGACTGAGGGATGGTGGGACTGAGGGATGGTGGGAATGAGGGATGGTGGGAATGAGGGATGGTGGGAATGACGGATGGTGGGAATTAGGGATGGTGGGAATGAGGGGTGGTGGGAATGAGGGGTGGTGGGAGTGAGGGATGGTGGGAATGAGGGATGGTAGGAATGAGGGGTGATGGAACTGAGGGATGGTGGGAATGAAGGATGGTGGAACTGAGGGATGGTGGGAATGAAGGCAAGGCAGTGACCTCACTCCCCATGCCCTGTGCCCGGCCCAGGTACCGGTACCAACGCCTGTTACATGGAGGAGATGAGGCACATTGACCTGGTGGAAGGGGACGAGGGCAGGATGTGCATCAACATGGAGTGGGGAGCGTTCGGCGACGACGGCGTCCTCAACGACATCCGCACCGAGTTCGACCGTGAGATCGACATGGGCTCGCTCAACCCTGGCAAACAACTGTGAGCACATTCTTGGCTCGGGCTCATGGTTTGCTCGGCATTGTCCATCCTCTCACCAGGGAGGTCACCCCAGCTAACTGGGTCACCATGTCCTCTGCCACCGGTGCAGAGAGGGGCTGTATCACCAACCAGGCTCATCCATCCCACCCCCTGCCCTCGTGACATGCTGATTCCTGTCCCCTTCTGGCCTGCAGAGTCATCTGCCAGCCCAGGCAAACACCCCCACCTAATGTCCACACCCCAATCCTACAGATCTCCCATTCCCCACGTGGCTGTTGGCAGCATGGGAGGAACTTTGGGGGGACTCAGCAAACTGAGCCCCTTCGGGTGGCCACAAATTCTCCTTGCAGAACGATGGTCGTGTCCACAGGGCTTCATATTCTCAGTGATGGGATAAGCTGCTCTGGGAGGGGATTACCTGGATTCCATTTGGGACTGGGAGGCTGCCAAGAGGTTTTCAGGTCAACCTGTGGCCACCTCGTGGCACACACAGCCAAACACAGGCATCGTTAAGGCTGGAGAAGAGGAGGCTTGGGGGGTCTTTTGGGGAGGACAGGAGGTTTAGGTTGGATATTAGGGGGAATTTGTTCTCTGAAAGGGTGGTCGGGTTTGGAACTGGCTGCCCAGAGTGATGGCTCAGAGGTGAGCTCAGCACTGTCTGGAAGTGCCTGAAGGGAAGTTGTGGCCAGCTGGGGGTTGGTCTCTTCTCCCAGGCACTCAGCAATAGGACAAGGGGGCACGGGGGGCTCAAGCTCTGCCAGGGGAAATTGAAGGTGGAGATGGGAAAAAACTTCTTTGCAGAGAGAGTGCTGAGGGATTGGAATGGGCTGCCCAGAGAGGGGGTGGATTCCCCATCCCTGGAGGTTTTTCAGCTGAGCTTGGCCGTGGCACTGAGTGCCATGATGTGGTAAAGGGACTGGAGTTGGCCCAAGGGTTGGACTTGATGATCTCGGAGGTCTTTTCCAACCCAGTCCATTCTATGATTCTATGTTGGTGTCACCATCTCTGGGTGGATTTAAAAGCCATGTGGATGTGGCACCTGGGGACATGGGTTAGTGGTGGCCTTGAGAAGTGGTGGGGGAACGGTTGGACTCGCTGACCTTGGAGGGCTTTTCCAACCCAAGCCACTCCATGATTCCATCCGTGTGGTCAGGTTTGAGAAGATGATCAGTGGGATGTACATGGGGGAGCTGGTCAGACTCATCCTGGTGAAGATGACCAAGGAAGGGCTGTTGTTTGGGGGAAGACTCACACCGGATCTGCTCACCACCGGCCACTTCGAGACCAGATACGTCTCAGCCATTGAAAAGTAAGTCGGATCCATGGAGTTTCCTGATCCCACCCCACCTCCTGCCCCTCCTGGGTCATGATTCCCCACCCCACCATGCAAACCCATCCCACCCCACTGCACAAACCACATTCCCAGGGGCAGACCCTTTTCTGGGGTTGTGATTCTCTATCCCACCACAAAAACCCATCCCATTCCATGGCACAAGCCGCATTCCCCAGACCCTTTTCTGCTCTCGCAGGGAGAAGGAAGGGCTGCAGAAGGCCCAGGAGATCCTGAGCAAGCTGGGGCTGGAGCCATCCCACGAGGACTGCCTGGCCACGCTGCGCATCTGCCAGATCGTGTCGACGCGCTCGGCCAGCCTGTGCGGGGCCACCCTCGCCGCCGTCCTGCGCCGCATCAAGGACAACAAGGGAGTGGACAGGCTGCGCTCCACCGTCGGAGTGGATGGCTCTGTCTACAAGAAACACCCCCAGTGAGACCCTAGGGGGACATGGCGATGGGGTGGGGGACAGGGTGGGGACAGGCTGCGCTCCACCATCAGAGTGGATGGCTCTGTCTACAAGAAACACCCCCAGTGAGACCCTGGGGGCACAGGGATGGGGTGGGGATGAGGAGAGGGACAGGGTGGGGATGAGGAGGGGGACAGAGAATGGGACAGGGATGGGGACAGGGATGGGGAAAGGGAGAGGGACAGGGGGGGGGACAGGGGTGAGGAAAGGGAGAGAGATGGGGACAGGGAGAGGGAGCGCAGATCTGCTCCTGCCCACAGCAGGCACAGCCCAGCACAAGCAGAGCATCTCCAAACACCCCCTGAGTGCCTCATTTGGGTACCAGGGCATCCCCAGAGTGTCCCATTGCCTGTGTGGCACACTCAGGTCCCTTCTCCTCCTCCTCCTCCCCCGTAGCTTCGCGCGGCGGCTCCACAAGACGGTGCGGAAGCTGCTGCCGGACTGCGAGATCCGGTTCATCCGCTCGGAGGACGGGAGCGGCAAAGGGGCAGCCATGGTGACAGCCGTGGCATACAGGCTGGATGCCCAGCACAAGGCCCGGCAGAAGATTCTGGAGCCCTTCAAGCTGAGCCATGAGCAGCTGCTGGAGGTGAAGGAGAGGATGAGGATGGAGATGGAGAAAGGGCTGGCCAAGGAGACGCACGAGGAGGCGACGGTGAAAATGCTGCCCACCTACGTGTGCTCAACTCCAGATGGCACAGGTGACACATCCTGTGTGTAAATCTACGTATGTCCTGTGTGTCAGGCCGTGTGTGTCCTGTTCCTGCTGCTCCTGAGGTCCTTGGGAAGGGCTGGGACCTTTGCCATGGCTGATTCCGTCTTTGTGGTGGGAGTGGCACAAACCTCCAGCATGAGCCGGAGCCACGGAGCCTGCAGGACGTTCTGCACCTGGCTCAGCACAAAGCCTGGGTTTTTTTCCCTGTGGTTTTCCCCACCACAGGACTCTCCCCACCCTCATCCTGGGGATGAGGTGGTTCTGCTCCTGGTTCTGCCTGTGGCTTGGGCCAGGAGCCTGATCTTGGTTTGAAACCTGTGCAGAGCCAGCAGCTGGATTTTGGTGATCCTTGTGGGTCCCTTCCAACACAGAATATTCCATAGTTCCATCATTTTAAGCCTCATCATCACCTCTCCATCACCTTCCTGCCTGCACTCCCTGCTCTCCATTCCCACCCACCTCTCAGTTTCCAGCCCTCTCCCAGCAAGAGGGCAGATCTGTGCCACATTCTGGGTGCTCCATGCTGGGATCATTCCTGATGATCCTCTCTTGGGTTGCAGAAAAGGGAGATTTCCTGGCCCTGGACCTGGGAGGGACCAACTTCCGTGTGCTGCTGGTGCGTGTCCGGAACGGGATGCGGCGCGGCGTGGAGATGCACAACAAGATCTACTCCATCCCCGTGGAGATCATGCAGGGCACAGGAGAGGAGGTCAGCAGGGGCAGCTGGAGAGGGGAAAGGTGGCTGGGACAGGGCTGAGCACAGAGCTGGGTTTGCCTTTCCTGGAGTGGGGAAGGCTGGTGCTCTCCTGCCTTAGAGCAGCGAGCCCGGCCCAAGGCTCTGAGTTTAGGGAGCTGGAGGTTGGTTTTTAGGTTAGAAATGGTGTTTTATTCCCAGCCATGACACAACCTCCCCAAACCCCACACACTCCACAAGGGCAGATAAGCATCATCCCTGTTTCCCAGAGAGGGAAACCACAACACAAGCAGGGAGAGATGTCTCCAGAGTCTTATTTGGAAAGAGTTTTGCAAACCACTCCAGGCAGTGCTTGGGGACTGGGAGGATCTCCAGCAAATGGGCTCAGGGGATCCCTTGCACAGGAACCTGATTCCTGTGTCACTCCAGGGAAGTTGGTCACCTCCCTGCTGGCCCCTGTCCCTCCTGGGGCCTGCCAGGTGGGGGGTTTGCAGGGATATGGCCACGGTGTGGGTGGGGAAAAGGGTGAAAAATGGGCTTTTTGGGGTTGCTCACCTTCCACGGTGCAGCTGAGCAGTGTCCTGCTCTGTTCAAAGTCCTGGGAATGGATCTGAACATTCCAACAGGCCTGGGAATGGGCTGGAATCCCCAGCAGGTCAGGCAGGCTGGCACCCAGGCTGTGGTGGTAACATCTCCTTTTGGCTTTGCACATCCAGCTCTTCGACCACATTGTCCACTGCATCTCTGACTTCCTGGAATACATGGGAATGAAGGGCGTGTCCCTCCCCCTCGGCTTCACCTTCTCCTTCCCTTGCCAGCAGAACAACCTGGATGAGGTAACCCCCACCCTCCTGGCACCCATGCCCATTCCCTGGCTGTGCCTCCCACCTCGTGTCCTGGGGGATTCACTGGGGGTTTTTCCCACCCCAGGGAATTCTCCTGAAGTGGACAAAGGGCTTCAAGGCGACAGGCTGTGAGGGGGAGGACGTGGTGGGGCTGCTGAAGGAGGCGATCCACCGGAGAGAGGTGAGCGGGCGTGGGGCAGGGAGGCTCCACATCCCTTGGCATCTTTAATTGGGCTGTAAAACTAATTACAGGCTGAGCTCAGGGCTAATGAGTGTCAGGGTTTTCACAGCTGCCCTTACTCGCCACCTGAGGTTGGATTTCCAGCCCCTGGAGCTACAAGCTGGCTCCTGGCCAGGGCTGGAGAAGACTTGTCTGGTCAGGACTAAGGGAGGCAGCGGCTCCTTTCCTTGGCACAGACCACCCAGAACTCCTGGCAGGGCTGACCCTGCCCCTGTGCAGCTGGAGGGGTCTGAGTGTCACCTGCAGCCAGGTGGGGTGTCCATGCTGGAGGGGATGATGGAGGACAGGTAGTGACAGGACAAGGGGGGATGGTTTTAAAGTAAAAGAGGAGAGATTTAGATTGGATATGAGGAAGGAATCCTTCCCTGTGAGGGTGGGCAGGGCCTGGCACAGGGTGCCCAGAGAAGCTGTGGCTGCTCCATCCCTGGAAGTGTCCAAGGCCAGGCTGGAGCAACCTGGGATAGTGGAAGGTGTCCCTGCCCATGGCAAGGAGTAGAATGAGATGATCTCTAAAGTCCCTTCCAGCACAAACCATTGTGGGATCCTCTGACTCCCACACAAACCATTGTGGGATCCTCTGACTCCCACCCAAACCATTGTGGGATCCTCTGACTCCCCCACAAACCATTGTGGGATCCCCTGACTCCCACCCAAACCATTGTGGGATCCTCTGACTCCCACACAAACCATTGTGGGATCCTCTGACTCCCACACAAACCATTGTGGGATCCTCTGACTCCCACACAAACCATTGTGGGATCCTCTGACTCCCACCCTTGCAGACAAGTCCCTTTCCCAGCCATGGGAGCAGCCATGGCAGGAATTCTGAGCCCTCCAGGAATAACCTGTGCAATCCCTCCCTCTGCAGGAGTTCGACCTGGACGTGGTGGCCGTGGTGAACGACACGGTTGGCACCATGATGACCTGTGGCTATGAGGATCCCTACTGTGAAGTTGGGCTGATAGTGGGTGAGGACCCAAAGCCCTTGCAGTCCCACACCTGCCCCTGGGGATGCAGGAGGTGTCCATGGGTTCTTATCCCTCTGCTCCTCTGCACAGGCACAGGCAGCAATGCCTGCTACATGGAGGAGATGAGGAACGTGGAGCTGGTGGAAGGGGACGAGGGCAGGATGTGTGTCAACATGGAGTGGGGAGCCTTTGGAGACAGCGGCTGCTTGGACGACGTGCGGACGGAGTTTGACGTGGCCGTGGATGAGCTGTCCCTCAACCCCGGCAAGCAGAGGTGGGTGGTGGCTTTGGGGGGCTGCAAGGGACCCCTGATGAGGCTGGGGGTCCAGGAATGGCTCTGCTCCACTAGGCCCTTGGTGGAGCATCAGAGGATGATGAGCAGGGAAGAGCTTGGCTTTGGAACACGCTGATGTGTCCCTTGGAACACACCAAGGTGTCCCTTGTGCCTTGGAACATACTGAGATGTCCTTTGTGCCATGGAACACACCGAGGTGTCCCTTGGAACACACTGAGGTGTCCCTTGGCCCTTGGAATACACCAAGGTGTCCCTCGGAACACACTGAGGTGTCCCTTGGAACACACTGAGGTTTCCTTTGTGCCGTGGAACACACTGATGTGTCCCTTATCCCTTGGAACACACTGAGGTGTCCCTTGGAACACACTGAGGTGTCCCTTATCCCTTAGAACACACCGAGGTGTCCTTTAAGCCTTGGAACACACTGAGGTGTCCCTTGGAACACACTGAGGTGTCCCTTATCCCTTAGAACACACCGAGGTGTCCTTTAAGCCTTGGAACACACTGAGGTGTCCCTTGGAACACACTGAGGTGTCCCTTATCCCTTAGAACACACCGAGGTGTCCTTTAAGCCTTGGAACACACTGAGGTGTCCCTTGGAACACACTGAGGTGTCCCTTATCCCTTAGAACACACCGAGGTGTCCTTTAAGCCTTGGAACACACTGAGGTGTCCCTTGGCCCTTGGAATACACCAAGGTGTCCCTCGGAACACACTGAGGTGTCCCTTGGCCCTTGGCACACACTGATGTGTCCCTTGTCCCCTGCCCATGTGCCCTTGGGGCTGCACTGCTGGGCTTGCTCCAGGGCCTTGTGCCAAAGGCACCTGGCAGAGCTGGGATCCCCATCCACACCCAGTGTCCCCTCTCATCCTGATGTCCATCCTCATCCTCTCCTTCCCAGGTTTGAGAAGATGATCAGTGGGATGTACCTGGGGGAGATCGTCCGCAACATCCTGATGGATTTCACCAAGCGAGGGCTGCTCTTCCGGGGACGGATCTCGGAGAGGCTGAAGACCAGAGGGATCTTTGAGACCAAGTTCCTGTCCCAGATAGAGAGGTGAGGCCCAAGGGGTGAGTGGGCACCAGGGATGGAGTTTGGGAGAAGCATTCCCAAGGCTGGTGAGAAGTCCCAGCACTGGGTCTGGAGCCAGGGTGACCCAGGGTGGTGCCACACAGACAAATCAGCAGAATCCACGTGGCTCTGGCAGCTCCAGCGTGGAGACTGTCTGGGGCTGGCAGAACAGATGTCTCTTTATCCTCTGCCCTGGGAAGAGAGAGGCCATGGGGGTCACACTCAGAGTGGATGGCTTTGTCCTGGAATAGCCTCTCTGATGAGGATGTCACCCCAGGGCCACACCCAGCTCTGAAAGCTGAGCTTGGAGGGGGCTGAAGAGCTGCTGTGACCCACACCATGAGCCTCTGTGACCCACACCATGAGCCTCTGGGCTCTGTGGGACACAGGCAAGGAGGACAGGGCAGCCACAGCTCCGGGTTGCTCCACCTCCTGATCCTCTGGGCTCTGTAGGGTGAAGACAAGGATGGGGCAGCCACAGCTCCAGGTTGCTCCATCTCCTGAGCCTCTGGGCTCTGTAGGGTGAAGACAAGGATGGGGCAGCCACAGCTCCAGGTTGCTCCATCTCCTGATCCTCTGGGCTCTGTAGGGTGAAGACAAGGATGGGGCAGCCATAGCTCCAGGTTGCTCCATCTCCTGAGCCTCTGGGCTCTATGGGATACAGGCAAGGATGGGGCAGCCACAGCTCCAGGTTGCTCCATCTCCTGAGCCTCTGGGCTCTATGGGACACAGGCAAGGATGGGGCAGCCATACCTCCAGGTTTCTCCATCTCCTGAGCCTCTGGGCTCTACGGGATACAGGCAAGGATGGGGCAGCCACAGCTCCAGGTTGCTCTGTGCCCTAATGCCAACCTTGCCCTCCGCAGTGACCGCCTGGCGCTGCTGCAGGTGCGCTCCATCCTGCAGCACCTGGGGCTGGAGTCCACGTGCGACGACAGCATCATCGTGAAGGAGGTGTGCGCGGTGGTGGCGCGGCGCGCGGCCCAGCTCTGCGGCGCCGGCATGGCCGCCGTGGTGGACAAGATCCGCGAGAACCGCGGGCTCGACTTCCTCAAGGTCACCGTGGGCGTGGACGGGACGCTCTATAAGCTGCACCCTCAGTGAGTGGCTCTGGGGTCTGGGGTTGGGATCCAGGGGGGCATCATCTGAACACCTTGGGTGGTTGTGGTGATCAGGGGGGAGGCTCAAGGGGTGGTGGGGAGGATTTGGGGTGTTTTGGGCGCTGAGCTGAACTCAGGCACAGCCAGAGCCAGCTGATCCCTAATGGAGGAGGCACCAAGAGGGCAACACAGCAGGGACCTCCCCCAGTCCCACCAGGTGACCAGGTTGAACCAGGACTCCATGGGGATGGAGCAGGTGTGAACCAAGAGGTCAGGCCAGGAGCTGGATCCCAAAGGTCCATCGCCATACAAAAATGTGGCTGTGCCAGAGCTGAGGGCTGGTGCTGCTGGACAGGGGAGCTCAGACAGGCACTAAAACTGAGCTTAAATAGGGCTCAGGGACCAATGGGCAGAGGGAGGCTCTGCAGACTCCCCCAGGGGAGGCTTGCCAGGCCTGTAGAGGGTGATTGGTGCTCTCAGGACTCAGTGGGACTTGAGAAGGGGCTGGGATTAGTTCTGAGAGAAGGTACATTGTGGTTGTGCTGTAACTGTGGGCTTGGGTTGAAGCATGGAGACCTGGGATTTCCAGACCTCATCCCTGGCAGCTCTGTCTCCATCCATCCATTGTCCATTCACCCATCCATCCATCCATCCATCCACACATCCACTGATCCATCCATCCACTGATCTATCCATGCACCCATCCATGCATCCATCCATGCATCCATCCATCCATCCACCCATCCATCCATCCATCCATCCATCCATCCATCCATCCATCCATCCA
>VWZD01001156.1:39316-60058 GCA_013396695.1 Sakesphorus luctuosus | reverse complement strand
CCCTCCCACCCATCCCTCCCTCTCCTTGGTCTCCATGTCCCTCTCCAAGTCTCCATGAAGGCCACCCTGTGCTTTGGGGCCGTGCCCTCTCCCCTCCTGCCATTAACACCCCTGCCCCCTGGCTGTGCCCGCAGCTTCTCCACCATCATGCAGGACACCGTGAAGGAGCTGTCCCCGAAGTGCGAGGTGACGTTCCTGCAGTCTGAGGACGGCAGCGGCAAAGGCGCGGCGCTCATCACGGCCGTGGCGTGTCGCATCCGCGAGGCCGGCCAGCGGTAGAGGGAGGCAGCTGTGCCCCAGAGCTTGGTTTCCACAAAACAGGACGTTTCCTCACCCAGCCCCTCCCTCTGTGCACACACTCACACACCCACCCCGTCCCCTCCAAGCAGACTCGTAGCTTTACTCGTCCTCCGAGGCGCCACGGTGGGACTGGAGACGCCGTGGGCTCTGTTCGAAGTGTTGTCCCAGGAGTTTCCTTGCATGCCATAGAACCGCCTGTGGAGCGAAGCTCACAGTGTCTTTTGGCTTCTCCCTGCACTCCCAGGTCGAGCTGGAGCTGTCCCACCCCAGCCCCTGCCACACCCCAGCTCTCCTCCCACCCCTGCCCTCGTAGGGATAACGCTCAGATAATTCAGACACTGCATCGTCACTTTAATGGTACCTATTTATGTTCGTGTCAGTGCTGTAGAAGCAAAAACCTCTAAGATTGGGCTAAAGACCTCCACTAGTCTTTTACCCTGATCAAGGCTGTGTTATTTCCATGAAAGTCATGGTGACTCTTAAAGCACAGGGTGCAGAGCCCCAGCGGCATCGGAGGTGCCAGTCCCTGCCTGGGTGGGCAGCGCTGGAGACCCCCCCGGGGCCGGCCCAGAGGGGCCCTGGAGCTGCTCCAGCAGAGCACGTGCCTGGAAAGAATTGGGGGTTCAGGGTGGGATCCCATTCCCTGAGCTCTCCCCACCACACCCTGGCGTGTATTTAGGGTCGTGTCACCCCCCTTGGCCACCACTGTCCCCTCCCTGGCACGCTGTGGGCACGAGGAGCTGCCACGGGTGGGCACCTCCCCAGTGAGCCCCCAAACTGTCTGCCCTGGTTTGCTTTGTGTCTGTGAGCCAGTTCTGGTCTGCAGCCTTCAGGTGGCACTGGGTTTATACACTGTATATTTATGTTTTAAGAGATCTTTTTTCTGTACATAGTCTTGGGGGGGGAGTTGTATGGCTTAGTTTTAATGTCACCTTTTCATGTCAGTGAAGAAATGGTACAGAGTAATTATTTTCTTCTTCTTTTTTTTTTCTCTTGTGTAATTTTTTTTTTTAATTTAAAATTTTCTTGGGGTAGAACTGGAGGAAGAGACCCAAAATTCCTGAGGAGGGTTGGACCAGAGGTTTGGGCATTCTGACTTTCTCCCCAGGACAAAAGGGAAAGCAGAAAGCCAGGAGCTGCTGGGTTTAGGCTGGGTTTAACCCTAGGAGAGGTTTGATTTAGTGCCCTGCCCTCCAGGAGTGGGTGAGACCACCCAGGGCTCTCTGGCTGAGCACAGGTGGGATCTCAGCGAGGCACCACCAAAGTGTCCTCCATGGGGTGACAGGAATTGGTGTCACTTCCTTGCCATGTGGCATCCTCAGGGCTGTCTGGGCATCCCCAGGGGCACAGCATCACTCCTGTGAGACACAGGGATTGATTTTTGCCAACATGAAAGTCTGGGGGAACCAAACCCTGCAGGTCTCTGCCCCAGGGAGCAGAGGCCAACAAAGGGTGGGGGGTTTCTGTAAATATTTAGCAAAAGATAATGAAATTCCAGTGATGTACAAAAAAAAAAAAAAAAAAAAAAAAAAAACTAATAATCCCCACAACCAGCCCTTCAGATTGGAGGATAGAGTTTTTGTCTATTTTTATGTATATTTTTATACTGCTTGGGGTAACCTCATTACCAAAAGTCTCTCTTCTGTGTTGGGGGTCAAGTTCAGTAGCACAATTTTAAAGCAAAATTCCTCTTTTGGGCATTTTAAATGCTTATTTTTTTATAAGCCTCGAGGCAATTATAACAAATAAAACCTGTGTATAGAAATGATGTAAGAAACCAAGTTTAGTGGAAGTTTTAGAAGATGTCAAATAAATTCCTGAAGGATGATACAGAAATCCTCTAATCTGGTACCAAGCAGTTTTGTGTGATTTTTTTCCTCAGAAAAAACCAGCATTTTGCCTACTGGAAAAAGGAACCAGAGAAGTTTTTAGCTGCTGCTTTGTGCAGAGTTGCATTAGTGGCTGGTTTTGCTCTTAGCCAGCTGTTCCCCTTTGGGAATCCATCGAGTTTCCAGCAGTCAGGGAGAGGGATTCCCTACACCAGTAGTTTTGGGGGCAGGATGGGAAGGATTGGGATCTGAGCAGCTCTGCTTTTGATTCAGGAGAGGGTGACTGAGAGAGTGAGAGGGGAAAGGGGGAGTTGAGCTTGGAGCAAAGGATGGGCTGGAGAGGGGCAGGAAAGATCAGCCCTGAGGTGGATTTCTGGCTGGGCTTGGTCAGAGGGACACACCCCTGGATACCCACTTGGATATCCAGGAGAAAAGCTTTTGCTTTGACCCAGAATGAAGCAGGGCCTGGAATGTTCCCAGTTAGGAGCAAGATGTGAAGTGTCACAAGGCACCTGATCCCTGGGATTGCCGATCCCTGGAGTGCAGATCTGCCCAGGGCACCTGATCCCTGGGATTGCTGATCCCTGGGATTGCTGATCCCTGGAGTGCAGATCTGCCCTCCCAGGAGGGTTCATGGGCCACCTGGAGGGGTCTGTGCTCCTGGTGGGCCCCCAGGAGGGTTCATGGGCCACCTGGAGGGGTCTGTGCTCCTGGTGGGCCCCCAGGAGGGTTCATGGGCCACCTGGAGGGGTCTGTGCTCCTGGTGGGCCCCCAGGAGGGTTCATGGGCCACCTGGAGGGGTCTGTGCTCCTGGTGGGCCCCCAGGAGGGTTCATGGGCCACCTGGAGGGGTCTGTGCTCCTGGTGGGCCCCCAGGAGGGTTCATGGGCCACCTGGAGGGGTCTGTGCTCCTGGTGGGCCCCCAGGAGGGTTCATGGGCCACCTGGAGGGGTCTGTGCTCCTGGTGGGCCCCCAGGAGGGTTCATGGGCCACCTGGAGGGGTCTGTGCTCCTGGTGGGCCCCCAGGAGGGTTCATGGGCCACCTGGAGGGGTCTGTGCTCCTGGTGGGCCCCCAGGAGGGTTCATGGGCCACCTGGAGGGGTCTGTGCTCCTGGTGGGCCCCCAGGAGGGTTCATGGGCCACCTGGAGGGGTCTGTGCTCCTGGTGGGCCCCCAGGAGGGTTCATGGGCCACCTGGAGGGGTCTGTGCTCCTGGTGGGCCCCCAGGAGGGTTCATGGGCCACCTGGAGGGGTCTGTGCTCCTGGTGGGCCCCCAGGAGGTGCTTTCTGTACTGGCTGGGACCTCACGCCACGGGATGTTCTGTGAATGTGTTCAAATGAAGAAGGGAAGATTAAATCCTAATTACTGATATGAAGGGAAGGTCAAATCTGTAGGGACAGACGGACAGACTGCTCAGATGGGCCTTGCCCAGTCTGTGTCTTCCCTCCAGGAAGAAGTGCTGCTTTGTGGGTTTAGGATGGCTTTGTTTTGCTGAGTTGTTCCCATTTGGATGCATTTTCTTTGCACTCCTGGTGTTCTGGCACCTTCTCTGGCCACACAGGCAGCAGGGAACAGAGTCTGGCCTTTCCTCCTGGAGTTGTCTCCTTGTTGGTACTTTGGCCAGGATTTTATTGGGCTTTTAATATATAGAGAGATATATATAAACACAATCAGCAAATTATTGAGTGTGGCAGGTGGAATTTGCCTCTTCCCTTCCTGGAACCCAGGGCTGCTTAGGGAGAAGCTCATGCTCAGCCACCCAAGGTGTGCCAGCAGTATCTGTGGGCACAGACCTCTGGCCCAGAGCAGTTTGACCCGAGATAACTCTGTGCCTGCTCTCCCTTATCAGACAATCCCAACGTGTCCAGCTGTCAGAGAGATAAGGCGGTGAAAGGTCCAAGTGCAGGGCAGGGGAGAGGTGTAAAACAGTGGCAAAACCCCCGTGCCAGGGTGGTACAAGGTAACAACAGAATAAACTGGAGTGGGGAGCCCTGAGCGCCCACCCTGCCACAACCCCCCCCCTCCAGCAGGGAAGGAAAATTTCAGCACAGCATCTGCTTGCTCTGGTTAGAAAATGAAGGCAGACAGAGGCAATTCCTGGAGAGGGGGCAGTTCTTTCCCTTGTGACATCCCTGAGCAGCCTGAAATCCTTGTGGCCTGAAGCAAAGGAAATGCATCTGGGTGTGGGCACTGGCTCTGTGGGCAGGGGAGTCGTGAAGC
Organism: Sakesphorus luctuosus; assembly: GCA_013396695.1. Classification (NCBI taxonomy): domain Eukaryota; kingdom Metazoa; phylum Chordata; class Aves; order Passeriformes; family Thamnophilidae; genus Sakesphorus; species Sakesphorus luctuosus. The sequence continues at coordinate 55,710 of VWZD01001156.1, read as the reverse complement.
CAAAGAGTGTGTGGCTGCACAAGCGAGTGCTGTAGATTCACCTGATGTTGTTCTGTCGTGTTTACAATATTTATTTTTAGCAATTGACTGCAATGATATTATATATAGGCTTCCTTATTTTTGTACTTTTCATACTGTTGCCCCGGTGTGGTGTTGTCCTGCCCAGCTGCCCTGGCCACCACTGCTGCTCCTCCTCAGTGACAATAAAGAGAGAAAAACAACCACCACCCGCTGCAGGGATTGTCATGTGCTTTCTGTGCTCCCCTCACCCAGCCCAGCCCAAATTCCCTCCTGCTGGGCCCAGGGAAGAGGGAGGAGGCTGGCAAGGGGGGTTTGCTTGCACTGAGGGTCCCACCACAGCCAGGAGGGGCACAGGGAGGCCCAGGGATCCTTCACATCGGGGAAAGGACACCAGGATGAGTTTCCTACTCCCCATTCCACACTGCAGGGTGGTGGGACCCCAGCACGGGGGCACAGGGAGGTCCAGAGATCCTTCATATCTGGAATACCAGGATGAGTCTCCTGCTCCACATCCACATCCTCACCCTGCTGGAGGGTGGTGGGACCAGGGAGGCCCAGGGATCCTTCACATCTGGGAAAGGACACCAGGATGTTTCCTGCTCCACATCCTCATCCTGTTGGAGGGTGGTGGGACCCCATCAGGGAGCACAAGGATGTCCAGGGATCCTTCCTATCTAGAAAAGGATACCAGGATGAGTTTCCTGCTCCACATCCCACATCCTCACCCTGCTGGAGGGTGGGGGGAACCCTACATGGGGCCCCCCTGTCCAGGGTGAGCAGGACAGGGGTCTCTGGGATCCAGGGGGTGAGGGCAGGGCTGGATAAAGCCCTGAGTGGGGTGCAAAGCTCTGCAGAGCTCAATCCACCCCCACAGGGGGTTTCAACACCCCCCTGGGGTTGATGTTCCTGTTCTTCCCCTCTGCCATTAACCAGCAGTCCCTGGTGCTTCCCACTGAATCAGTGATGGCTTCAAGGAGTTGGTACTTCTGGTTAAAACCAGAATTAAGTATCTAAATACAATAAATTCAATAAATAGATCTGATGCTGGAGCAGCTGAACACCTCAAAATGCTTCTGCTCTGCTGTCAAGGCCATGAGGCACAAGATCACACAGGCTGAACACAAAAAACTATTCCCAGCAGGAAAGGACAGACAAGGGCAGGATCCCACTTGAAATCATTTATTGACAAGTTGCCATGTTTTTCCACCTTGCCCAACACGAGTTTTTTATCCTTGTTTTAAAGTACAAATGGTTTTATATTTTTCTGACATTAAAAAAATAGGCTAAAGAGGCAAAAATTCCCCACTTGGAATCCAAAAATCCTGCTGCAAGAATTCAAAACTGCAAAAGACAAAGACCAAAGAGAGTGTGCCATGACATGACTCATCCAAGAAAGCAGCTGGAGAGGAATCCCTTGTTCCCAGCTCTGCCTTTGGATCCTGTGACCTTGGGAACTGGTGTGAAGTTGGTGTTACACATAAAAGGCACTCAGAGGTCACAAGTTCCTGAGCTAACAGGGGTTAGTCCCAAGGTAACAGCTACAACAAGCCACAGAAAATGCTTAAAAACTGGTATTTGGTTTGTGTAAGTAGATTGAAAACCCCAGCTTGGAGCTGCTGCTGGGACTCCAATGAGGAAATTGGAGTATTTGCAGGACATGGAAAAAAAATAATTCACTTGAGAACATCCTTATTAGCAAATTAATGTGTTAAAAAAGAACTGGCTGCAATGTTAAGATCAAGAATGAAATGTCTCTGGGTGAGCTGCAAAATGGCCTTTTAAAACCAAGCAGGTGGGAAAGGCTGTGCAGTTAAATATCCAGATTTGAGAGGCCACATTTACACAGATTATTTGGCCCTAATGGAAAAGGACCAGAAAAATAAGCAGAATATGGATCTGGTATTTACAGATCAGTTATTAAAAAAAATAAAAAATAAAAACCCTCCAACAAATAAAACAACCAAAGCCCACACATCCTTCAACGTGTGCTCAGAATCCAACAGCAAGTTCCTAAGCTGCCATCCACACAAATTCCCACAGAAATTCCACAATTTGGCTCAGTTTTTACCCCAAAAACCCAAGTGTCACACTTCTCCAACATGGAATGGCTGCTGCCTGAAGGTGCAGAACAGAAATAAGATTAAACCCAGCAGGGTAACTGGGTTTGGCCTCTCTGATCTTCTCTTCAGGGGTGCACAGAGGGCTCTAAGGCAGAGATGTTTGCCCAGCCCAAGCTCAGGGCAGTGAAGCAGCTCCAGGGTGGCAGAGGGGCTGCCATGGGGGGGTCTCAGGCTCAGGAATTCTCCAGCTGGGTCTCACTCTCTGCCCTCTTCTCTGGAGTGGTGTACAGGAAGTTGCAGAAGATGTAGAGTGGGAATGTCAGGAACCTGGTCTCCAAACTCATCACAATCTGCTCCTGGAAGCACAGAGGGGTGACAAAAAAGCAAAGGGTTGATACAACACCCACTTTAAGGACTGTGGATGAAAATCAGAACATAAAATACAAGGCCAAGACAGCAATTCAGCTTCCCCTCAAGGAGATGGTTTGTAAAATGGACACTGGTGGGGCAGTGCCCACAGAACTGCCAGGGCACAGCCCCAGGACATGCCTGAGCACATTCACCCTCCAGCACCCTGAGAAAGGGCAGCTTTGAGTTTCAGGAGATTTCACCAACCAGGCAACGCCCAACAGGCTGCATTTTAAAGCACATTTCACTCTGTGGGGGAGGAATTTTTTTGGTTTAACTTCAGGAACTGGTTTTGGGGTAGCAAAATTGCAACTTCACCTGACAGTGAGGATGGCACTGACAGGGGAAGGTTTTGTGTGGTCTCACCTCCTCCTGATCACTGCTGGCTGGGAGCTGAGGAACTTGATTTACAAGTCTTGCACTTGCCTCAGTAAATCCTGCCACCAGCAATGGGTGGAAAAGGGCACGTGCTCTGAAGAAACTCCACTCCCCTCTGAGCCTTTTATTGGTTTATTTAATGGAGTAATAACCCCAACCCTTGAACCACATGCAGCCATTCTTTTATCTCTTCAGCTTACAAGAGTCTTCAAGCAAACTCCAAATTTGCCTCTAGATAAGGAGTGTGCTGGACAGATTCCCCACAGGGGTGATGGAAGGCTGGCAGAGCAGCAGGTCCAGAGCAGGGCACTGGCAGCAGCACCACAGGCTCTGATGTCACTCATAGGGGAACTAATTTCACATTATTCACATTAATGAAGCCCACTCTGGCTCCACTTCACAAATTAGCTTAATCACCTCTAAGAGGAACACTTGAGATTCCACATAAGCAACAACAACAACAACAAGGGAAGTTGTGGCCAGCTGGGGGTTGGTCTCTTCTCCCAGGCACTCAGCAATAGGACAAGGGGGCACGGGGGGCTCAAGCTCTGCCAGGGGAAATTGAAGTTGGAGATGGGAAAAAACTTCTTTGCAGAGAGAGTGCTGAGGGATTGGAATGGGCTGCCCAGAGAGGGGGTGGATTCCCCATCCCTGGAGGTTTTTAACCAGAGCTTGGCCGTGGCACTGAGTGCCATGATCTGGTAAAGGGACTGGAGTTGGACCAAGGGTTGGACTTGATGATCTGGGAGGGCTTTTCCAACCCAACAGATTCTGTGATTCTATGATAAGAGCCCTGGTAGCTTCTCTGCATTTTTCTCATGCCTTGCACTCCACACTTGGAGCTCCACAGCTCCCCACCCCAGAGACACACCTGGTCCTGCTCCATGGTGAGGATCTGGTAGCCTGTTGTCCTGCTGCAGGTTATCCTCCCGCTGCTGTCGAACGTCACCAGGCGCAACCTGGGCACACAACACCACCACAGCCCCGGTGTTTTCCCAGCAGGAAAGCCTCCCAGGGACACAGAGGCAGGGAATGGGGGGGCGGGCGTGCCCAGGGGCAGGGGGGGTACCTGAAGGCCAGGCTGCGGCGGGGCTGCAGGCTCACCGAGCCGCTGCACTGCTGGGTCAGCGTGTTGCGCTTGAAGGTGATGTAGCGGTTGGCGTAGGTGACCAGCAGGTCCAGCCCGAAGTTGAAGCCAGTCCAGCGCCAGCAGTACTGCAGGAAAGGAGGGATGAGCCAAAGGAAACAGCCTGAGGAACAGCTGGGACATGGATGGTGTGGAATGGATGGTGACACCTGAATGGTGACAGCCACGACCCCGACAATTCACCCGGGAACGGGATCTGGAGCTACAGAGATGGGGGATCTCTCCCTACCTCTGCCTACTGAAATGTGGGATTTCTCCCTACAGAGATGGGGGAATCTCTCCCTACAGAGATGGGGGGGTTTCTCCTTATAGAGATGGAGTTTCTCCCTACAGAGATGTGGAGGTTTCTGCCAACATCTGTGTGAAACAGGATGCCTTGGCAGGCAAGCACAGCCAGCTGGCTGTGAGAGCAGCTGAGTGCCAGCTGCCTCCCAGACAGACAGACAGACAGACAGGCACAGGACACGTGGGTGTGAAACACCCTGCAGTGGGAACAGGGCTGGCTGGGAGCAGCACTGAACTGCAGCCCAGCCACGCTCTGAGCACTCCCTGGAGCACAACCCCCTGGGGTTAAGTGGCTTCAGAGGGCAGAGCTCGTGTTTCCTGGGCTTTCACAACATGTCACCTAAAGACACAGAAGGGTTCTGGCTGTGATTATTACACATTTTATCCAGAGAAGTTCCCTTTCCAGCTAAAAATAAAATCACACCAGTGACCAGAGCTCTATTTATCTGCCTGTATTTCCCAAGTCTCAAGTGACAGTCTCAAATGCAAACTAAGTTTTCCCAAACACTGTTTCACACAACCAAGCACCAATCCCTTACTCCTTGAAAGTGTTTCCATCCTGGGGAGAACAGAATGATATCTTTCTCCATGACATCTTTGGGATGCAGCTGGACATGAGGACTGAGTGTTTTGGGAGTGCCTGCCATGCCTCAGCCACGTGCCACACTCACCTCACCGTCCTTGGTGAGTTTGCGACCGCACCTCATGCTGTTTGCCTCCAGCTCCTCTTTATTTATTTCTTGAGGCCTGGAAAAAAAATAAAAGGGCATCTTTAAGGACACTTGAGCAGCTTTGTGTGATGCCTTAACATGGGAAAGATGAGCAGTTTGGAGTAAACTGGTCTGCCCACACCACCATGGAATGCCCTGAGTCAGAAGGGACCCTCAGCCCACCCTCCTCTGGGCAGAGGTGGGACCAGGTGAGCTCTCAGGGTCCCTCCCACCCTGGACTGTCCCACAAACACCCAACCAGGCTATAAACTGGACTGTCCCCCAAACACCCAACCAGGCTATAAACTGGACTGTCCCAGAAACACCCAGCCAGGCTATAAACTGGACTGCCCCAACACCCAACCAGGTTATAAACTGCCCCACAAACCAGGCTGTGAGACCCCAGTTAGGCAGGGCTTTCATAAAAGAACTCTTCAGGTAACAAAGCTCAAGCTGCTGCAATGAAAATACTTTCCCCAGGTCTCATAAAACCCCAGGTCCTTTTTGAACAGCCCAGGCCCAGGCCCAGCTGCAGGGCCCTTCAAGCAGCAGCCATGAGACCCTGCAGAGGTTTCTCAAGGGGCTGGTTACACAACTTGGCTAAAACAACACTTCCCCTCAGTGCTCATGAAGTGCCAGAGCCTCTCACTTCTGCCATCTGCCACCAAGTGTCCCCCAGCAGTTTCCTCTGGTGTTTCCACACCTGCAGCAGCCCTGCAGAGCCAGCAGGTGTGGGATCAGTCCTGGCTTTCCAGAGGTGTGGCACTCACTTCACTTCACTTCACACACAATGACATCACCAACCAAACCACCATCCCTGCCAGAAAGTCTTCAAGTTACACCAGGCCAAGCTTTATAAACCCCAGAGACAGAACCCCCTGCAGGTTACACCATAAACCTGCAAGACCCAACAATACCCTCCAAGTTCCACAAGCCAGAAGAAAGGCAGGTTCTGTTCTCTTCCTACACCCCCAGGAACTTGCAGCTAAAGCTTTTATGAACATAATCTGGGTGTCTTCTCTCTGTTTCTGCAAAAACCAGCCCTGGGAGATGAAGAGTTTCATGAACAGGTTAAGCACATGAGCTCATCACAGTAACCAAATTCACCCAAGAACATCCCGTGTGCTCTTCCACACCTTCCAGCTGAACTGGTTCTGTGGCTGACCCAAATGCAGCAGTGGTGATGAAGGATTTATTTCTGTTTAATTAGTGACAAATTTCACAAACAGCAGCCCATAATGCTCAGACAGACATTAGCATCCCCCTCCCCATGCCTGGGGCAGCCTCAGATGATGCAAAACTTGAGCTTTAACCACTTCCTGCAGCTGCCACACAGTGAACAGTCAAGTTATTCTGTTTCCTTCTCAAACACTGCCAAAGACACTGTTAGAGTAGAAACTACCCAGCCCTGGGCTCCAAAGAGCTGTCTGGCTTCTGCCACAGAACACATGTTTAATTAAAGCAGAAAGTGATCCACTTTAGCACAACAAGGAGACCTTGAGCAGCTCCAGTTCAAAGCCACAAACTCCAGCGTTGCACTAAAAAAACTGCCAATTCTGAAGAGCAAGAAAAACGTTCAGTCCTTTTAAATGCAAACTGGTGGAGTAGGAGAGAAATACTTTCTTCTCCTCCTCTCTGAAGTTACCAAGAGCAAACCACATCACACGTTTGCAGGCAGTGCCATTTCCATGCTGGCAGTGCTGGCACAAGAAGGTGCCAATTGTGCTCTGCACCAGGTGGGACATGGAAGCAGAGCCTTCCTCAGCTCAGGGCAACAAGGAAGAGCAACGAGGCTGGAGAAGGGACTGGAGGTGGCACTGAGTGTCCTCTTAAACACCTCCAGGGACAGAGAATCCACCAGGGCTTGATCCAACTCCACTGGGATCACCAGCCCAGGGCACTCACGTGCCCTGGGCTGGTGATCCCAGTAGGGTTGGATCAAGGGTTGGATTTGATGATCTCAGAGGTCTCTTCCAACCCAAGTGAGAAGAGCAACGAGGCTGGAGAAGGGAGTGGAGCACAAGTGCTGTGGGGAGAGGCTGAGGGAGCTGGGGGTGTTGAGCGTGGAGAAGAGGAGGCTGAGAGGTGACCTCAGCACTGTCTGGAAGTGCCTGAAGGGAAGTTGTGGCCAGCTGGGGGTTGGTCTCTTCTCCCAGGCACTCAGCAATAGGACAAGGGGGCACGGGGGGCTCAAGCTCTGCCAGGGGAAACTGAATGTGTGTCCCCCACCCAGCATCCACCTCTGGTTCCATCACACCAGTTTTCCAGAGTTCTACTGGTTAAAGATGCTCAGCCAGCCCAGAAGAACAGACACAGCCCCACAGAGAGCAAGAGTTTAAAACCACTGAAGTATCTTTCCTCCCCCAAAAAAACACTGAAATATGTTCACCCAAAAAAACCACTGAATAATGTTCCCCCCCTCCTCTTAATGTAAACTCTCAAATTAATCATGTCAGAATTTGTATGAGAGGCCTGGTTTAATTTAAGAAAGAAATAAAGGAAAGCCTGTAATATACCTACCCAATATCATTGTCTTGTTCTGCCCTGAGCATGGCAAACCACTGCTGTTTGTAAACAGAGGACAGCCATTCTAAAATTAAAAAAAAATAAATAAATAAGCCTGGTGTTGTCTTTGGAGCTGGGAATGGTCATAAACATTTGAAATGGAGAAATAAAATGACATTGGAATAATAAAGTTACACTTGTTAACTGGATGGCCTGTGCAACCCACCCCCTGATAATTAAATGGGTTTTCCAGCTCCAGCCTCAGCCACAGGAGAAGGGACACAAATAAACACCCAAAACCAACAGGCAGAAACTCCACACCATGTTCATCTCCTCAGACACCCACAGGTGATGCAACTCCACACACTTGCTCAGCACACAGAGCTCTGTTCAGCCAAGCAGCTCCTTAACAACCTCTCAGGAGAAGATGCTGCTTCCTGAATCCCCAGTGGAATTTTGCACAAGTTAAACAAAAAGAGAATAAAGGGATAAAGGAAACAGTGACTAAATACAGATAGAGTAAAACAAGCAGAAGTTGTCCCCAATTAGGAATAAACACAACTCAAGTCTTCCTTGACACACAAGGATTTTAAGGGTTCTGTTCATTTAATGTTGCAACCAAGAGATAAAACAGAACAAAAAGGGATCCTTTGTCAGACAGGAACAAAAAGGGATCCCAGGCACCCAAGAGCACGGGGTGTAAGAAGGTTTTAGTTGAGATAATGAACAGGGGCAAGGTCAGGTATGAGAACCAGCTCTGGGGGAATGGGCTGGGGGAGAGGAAAGGGAAAACCACTGTGAGCAAAACCCAACCAGGCAACTGCTGAATGGGACAGAGGTGAGACCACAGGGCTGAGATCCACTTACAAGTCCCAGAAGGAAAAATAAAAACCAGCCTTTGTCCTACTGAGTAGAGTGAAAATTCAGAGTGTGACAGCAGCAAACTGGGAATTAATCCAAGTACACCAGAAAGTATAAAAAGGAATTAAGGCAAAAGGAAGGGACACAGAATGGATGTGCTGAAGGGAAGGAATAAAAGCAGATCAGGAGGCAGAGCATCTTCTCTGTTGGGATAAGTGTAGGTACCTATTTCATACCTCATATTTCAACTGCAGTTCATCTGTGAATTTCCAGACATTAAGAAGGAAAGCACAGCTTAGGAAATGTTCAGAAGTCACCAAGTAAAAGAGAACTCTAAAAGCTGCCCTCACACAGACACATTAGGTATTTGTGCCTCTTGCACCTTTTCTGTACAAACAACAGACTGTTGTGAACTCCTAACACAGAATTTCTGTTTTCTCCTGCAGGGTATAGAAATGAATAAATAAAAAAATCACAGCATTACTTTCAAAAACACAATGTGATCTCCTCCTTTACCTCCTTGAGAACAATTTAATTTAGAATCATCCAAAAGGCTTCCAAAGCCCCAGCAAAGGCCCCTCCTGCAGACTCTCAGGTATGAAGCATCCCCTCAAATGCTGGATCCTGTTCCAAAATGAGCCCCAGGATTTAAACTTCCTGGGAAGGGCAGAGCTAAAGTTCTGATCTCACACAGCTTTAGGGTGCACAGTGGAACCAAGAGAGGGCCAGGGCTGGCAAGCACAGAACTCTGACAGCACCTGATGCTCCTCCCAGCCCTCTGTGCCCTTGCCCTGCCCCACAGTGCCACCCAGCCCATGGCTCAGGGACTGCTGCCCTGCCAGAACTGCTCTCTGAGACATTGAGAACTGTGAGAAAACTTCACCTTCTTTGTCAACAAGCACGAGCAAATCAGCCTGGAGAGGAAAAAGGTCCCCCCTGAGCCTCCTTTTCTCCAGCTGAGCCCCCCCAGCTGCTCCTCATGGGTCTTACATGTGAGCAGACATTATATTATATATATATATTACATATTATAGTATAAGCAAAGTGCTTTTTTGGTGTCATGGACAGTGCAGAAAGGGCTCATCATCCTTTCCCACCAGACCCTTCCTTTATTCTTGGGAGTTTATTCAGACTCTCAGTGATTTCCCCTTGCCAAGATCTCCCCACTCTGCTCCTTTCTTGCACCAGAGCAACATCTTTGGGACTGACACAAACTTTTCTGTGTTTGTTTTTCTGTCCATAATTCCACTCACCAGAAGTTGCAGAGAGGGAGAAGGTCCCCCCTGAACCTCCTTTTCTCCAGCTGAGCCCCCTCAGCTCCCTCAGCCCCTCCTGCTGCTCCAGCCCCTTCCCAGCTCCCTTCCCTGCCCTGGACATGCTCCAGCCCCCCATGCCTTTCTTGAGGTGAGGTGCCCAAACGTGATGGATGCCAGGAACGGAGGAGAGTGCCCAGCAGTGCCCAGCCCTGGCTCACCTGAGGGCAGCAGGGCATCCTTCTCCACGATCCTGGCCGAGGCCAGGTCACTGATGATGTAGTGCAGCCTCAGGTGGGAGAACACGGGCAGGAACGGCTTTCCCTGCTCCGACTCCAGGAATGCAACGTCAGCCCCGAACTCTGCAACACAGAGTCACCATTTGGCACTAGAATTAGGAAATGACTCCCATTCAAAGCCCAGACCAAGGCCAGGCCAAGCCATCCTACCTCTCCTGCGCTCAGCAAACCAGGCATCAGCTTCAGTCAACACCTGCTTGAAAGATCCATTCCAAGAAGGCACGAGCTGAAGGAACATCCACTGGGAAAAACAAGCAAATTCTAGTGAGACAGCTGAAGGGTTTAAATAAGTGATCCATGCATTAATAAAAGTGCATTCATTCCCACAGAGGTTCTGCTGCTCTGCTAAACACTTCCAGTCAATCCCACAAGGTTCCACTGCCCCAAGTCCCAGCAGCTCCCGGGGCAAATACCTTTTTGAGAGCAGTGTAGACATCCATTTCCACCTGCAGCACAAACAGGTTGGAGGAGCTGATCAGCTGCTTCATGAGGTTTATGCTGGAAAAAATCAGTCATGGCAGGTCAGTGAGACAGAAGTGAGAAAAAGAAGAGAAAGCACAGGGAAAAACAACCAGCAAGAGCCCAGAAAGGGACCTGTACTCAGCTCTAGGTTTGGGCTGAGACTGTCCTTCATCCCTGCCAGGGAAGAGCAGCCCCAGTACCTGAGTTCTTTGAAGAGTGCAACGCTCTGGTGGATCATCAGGTTGTTCAAGAGCCACTCAAAGCACCTGCAGGGAAAGCAAAAAATTTATATGCTATAAATGCACTGGCAGCAAGAGGAGGGTCCAGGAGTGTCTCATCATCTGTTGAAAGCAGAGGGCAGGGCAGTGACAGGGGATGAGGAAAACCTGAGGTACTTGATGCCTTCCTTGCCTCACTCTTTAATATCAAGACCAGTTGTCCCCAGGATACCCAGCCCCCAGAGCTGGAAGTGAGGGATGGGGAGCTGAGAGAAGCCCTCTGAAATCCATGAGATGGTCAGTGACCTGCTCTGCCACCAGACACCCAGAGGCCCATGGGCCCTGATGCGATGATCCCAGAGAAGAGGGAACTGGCTAAAGAACTTGCCAAACCACTTTCAATCATCCCCCAGCAGTCCTGGTGAACTGCAGAAGTTCCAACTGACTGGAAATCAGTCAGAAAAAGTAACACCTATCTACAAGAAGGGTTGGAAGGATGATCCAGGGAATCCCAGGCCTGTCAGCCTAACCTTGGTGTGCAAATTCACTGATAATCAGAGACAGGAATTCTTACCTTTTCTTCACTGAGTCCAGCTCGTAGGTGCCTGCAGTGTTGTAGTAACCACACACAGTCTGGGCAGTGATGGTTTCCTTCATTGTCTCCACACACTGCTGGATTAAGCCATCCTGCAGGCAAAGGAAAAACCCACTAACATCCCAAGTCTTCACTTCCCAACAGGAAATGCCAGACACTGTGCACATTATGCAGATTTTCACAGAGTGCCCTGGGCTGGTGATCACAGTAGAGTTGGATCAAGGGTTGGATTTGATGATCTCAGAGGTCTCTTCCAACCCAAGTGAGAAGAGCAACGAGGCTGGAGAAGGGAGTGGAGCACAAGTGCTGTGGGGNCAAGGGTTGGACTTGATGATCTCCAAGGTCTTTTCCAACCCAATCCATTCTATGATTCTGTGATATTGTGAACTGTTCTGCCCCTTTTCAGGGGGGGATGAGCCCCTGGCCTGTGCACTCACCAGCTGCAGCATGCAGGCTGCTGCCAGCAGGGCCACCACCCGGCTGGGGTTTATCAACACGTCGTCTCTGTAGAGGGAGCCAAACGCCACCTGCAGAGCTGCAGAGGGGACACATCAAACAGAGACACAACGCTGAGCACGGGGTGTTAAAAGAACCCTGAAATACACCCTCACTGCACACCTTCTCTAGGATGTCAGCTGCTCTGCAACAACAACTGACAGGAAGCTCAACATGAGCCAACAGTGTGCCCAGGAGGCCAAGAAGGCCAATGGGATCCTGGCTTGGATCAAAAATAGACTTGATGATCTCAGAGGTCTTTTCCAACCCAACTGACTCTGTGATTCTATGAACAGCATTGACCAGCCCAGACACCCAAAGAGAACACACAGGATGTGGCATTAACCACTCCAGTGCTGAGCTTTAAACAAACCCTTCAGCACACCCTGAGGGGCTGAAAAGCTGGAGAAAAAGAGGTTACACCTCTGAGGATCAGCAGGTTCAACTCAACCAAGTTTTGTTAAATTAAAAGGTTCTCACTTACCTTCTACATCAATATTTTGGTCAGGAATCTCCAACTCTATGACTTCCATGCTGGATTCTTTCCAAGAGCCACTGAACATACTGGAAAAGTAGCCTGACTGTGTGAGGGAAGAGGAGAGACAAAAGACACTCAGCTAAGAGATTTCATCCCAATTCAAACTGCCAAAAGCAGCACATGGAACAAAAGGTGGTTAATATTTACCTTTATGCAAAACAAAATGTATTAAGGGAACTCTCACAAGCTAAAACATTCTGACAGACTGGAGAGGGGCTGACTGTATTTGCTGCTTCTGACACTGAAAATGCCCATAGGAAATTTGGGCTACATGATTGTAATCAAAGAAAAGAGCTTTAAAAGGCCAGAAAAGCCACAAAAGCTCTTTTTCTACAAACCACACCCCCAGTGGGGATAGAATTAGCCCAAGAACTAAGCCCTTGATGTTACCAGCAGACAACAAATCCTGCAGGCATTAGGGAATGCCAGTTTGGGGACTGGGGAAAAACAAAAGAAAGGCATGCAAGACATACAAATTACTGTACAAGGCTGTGGTCTCGTACCAAGGACACAGACACATACACCATTTACAGCAATATACCTTTGATTATTAAGTGTAAGGCACATAAAACTAGAATTTGAGAGGTTTCCATCCAAATGAAGGGAAAGATAATGCTCTAAAGGGTTCCTGATTTTCCTTCCCAGCAGCAGATGTGCCCATTATGAGATGCTATCAATGAAGTTTACCTGAGAGATCAAAAAAATAAAGTCTATTTGTACATTCCCTGAACCTCTTTGCTCAGCATTTCAGCTTAGGGCAGCAAATGGCACAACCCCCAATTCTGATTTATCTGATCAGTATTTCTGTAGCCTCAGTGTATCTCTAACCATGAGGATGTACAACACACTCCCCTCAAACCCAGGCCCTCACTATCTTCACCCTCCTCACGAGGCTGTCTCAGCTTTGCCATGGAGAACAACTCTCCAGTTTCATGAGGATTTATCACTTTAATAAGGAAAAGAAATGCCCCTTTTCTGAGAGCTGCTGTGAGCAGGGAAAGCAGCACCTGACTGTCCTTTATCAAGCAATGAGTGGACAGACCAGGGAAACAGAAACAGGGTGAGAAAGTCCAGAGGAATCACAATGCCATTAAGACTCATTTCCATGGAGCTATTTCTAATCTACAAAACTATTTTACCTACAATAACATAATTCCAGTGGTGGAGCATGACCTGAAATAGAACGTGCCTGATGAGAACAGAGAACTCCCCCGAGGCTCCTCTGCCAAGAACATCCCTCCTACAAGGCCTCTACAGAACATCACAGTTTTCAAACCCTGACAAAAAGTCCCTTCCACAGAAGGGATTTAATCCCTAATTTCAGTCACCAACCCATGCAAAGGTTTCAGGAGAAGCATCACAAGTGTCAGACAGCCACAGACTCACAGTGACAGAGAACAACAGCAGCACCAGCAGCCTGAGGCTACACCAAAGCTGTGCCCACCCTGCCCAACCCAGCCCTGGGGTCCACAGTCCCAGGTGGCACAGGGAGCTGTTCCTGCCACAGCCCCCATGGCTCACCCAGTGCCACTGAGCCAGCTTTGGCTCACACAAAGGACTCTCATTTTATGCTCTTTAAAAGGTTCTCATGCCCCAACAGGAAAAGGCTTTTCCTACAAGAAAGCCACAAAACGTTCTCACTGAGGCCATGCAAGGAATCACAGAATGGATTGGGTTGGAAAACACCTCCAAGATCATCAAGTCCAACCCTTGGGCCAACTCCACTCCCGTCACCAGATCATGGCACTCAGTGCCACGGCCAAGCTCAGCTGAAAAACCTCCAGGGATGGGGAATCCACCCCCTCTCTGGGCAGCCCATTCCAATCCCTCAGCACTCTCTCTGCAAAGAAGTTTTTTCCCATCTCCAACTTCAATTTCCCCTGGCAGAGCTTGAGCCCCCCGTGCCCCCTTGTCCTATTGCTGAGTGCCTGGGAGAAGAGACCAACCCCCACCTGGCCACAACTTCCCTCCAGCTTTGGCTCACACAAAGGACTCTCATTTTATGCTCTTTAAAAGGTTCTTGTGCCCCAAAAGGAAAAGGCTTCTCCTACAAGAAAGCCACAAAACTTCCTCACTGAGGCCATGCAAGGAATGGCTGGAGCTGCTCTGGAATCCTGGCACTGACACAGCAACAGCCTCAAAACTCCAGAATTTGTTTCTCCTGTCACTTGTTGCACCAGAGAAATTTCAGCCTCGTGCTGGGCACCCCCAGTGCCACCATCCCTGTGTCCCTGTGCCACCCCCACTGTTGTGGCTCCCACTGCAGTGACACAGCAGTGCCCTCATGTCCAGGTACATCTGGACACCAGGTCCTATGGGGAGAGGCTGAGGGAGCTGGGGGTGTTGAGCGTGGAGAAGAGGAGGCTGAGAGGTGACCTCAGCACTGTCTGGAAGTGCCACATCAGGGAAGTTGTGGCCAGCTGGGGGTTGGTCTCTTCTCCCAGGCACTCAGCAATAGGACAAGGGGGCACGGGGGGCTCAAGCTCTGCCAGGGGAAATTGAAGTTGGAGATGGGAAAAAACTTCTTTGCAGAGAGAGTGCTGAGGGATTGGAATGGGCTGCCCAGAGAGGGGGTGGATTCCCCATCCCTGGAGGTTTTTCAGCTGAGCTTGGCCGTGGCACTGAGTGCCATGATCTGGTGACGGGACTGGAGTTGGCCCAAGGGTTGGACTTGATGATCTGGGAGGGCTTTTCCAACCCAATCCATTCTGTGATTCTATGGATGTGGCACTGAGTGAGAATCCACCACGTCTTGATCCAACCCCACTGTGATCACCAGCCCAGGGCACAGAGTGCCCTGGGCTGGTGATCACAGTGGGGTTGGATCAAGGGGTGGTCTTGATGATCTTGGAGGTCTTTTTCAACCCAATCCATTCTATGATTCCATGATCTGATGGCACCTGGAAAATCACTGGCACAGCCAGGGCTTGTCCCCACTGCTGCCACAGGAGCAGTGACACAGAGGACACACACAGCAAAGCCACCAGCACCTCTGTGCTCCCAACACACAAAGGACTCCACCTGAACACGAACCCAAAAGAAAATGTTTGTACAAACAGTGTCTGTTCTGGAGGTTCTCACTGAGATTTGCTCCTCTTTAAAACTCCTGTGCAAACTTTTCTCACACAGCAGGGAAGATGCAAAAAAATCCTTTTCATGAGAGCTCACAACAATTAAGTAACAACTCTCAACAATTAAATAACAACTCTCAACAATTAAATAACAACTACAGAGACCCAGCACCAACAATTCCCCTACAGGTCCCTGCAGCCAAGTCCAGTGGGCAGGAAAACTGAACTGGGGCACCACAGGCTTTAAAAATCCCTTCTGGAAGTGCCTCCTTTGCTCTGCAAGAATATTCACATCACAGGAGCCACTCAGCAAACAAGAACACGTTCTCAGGACATCAAAGACAAATTTCAGGACTGTTTTCACAGAGACTAAGAATAAAATAAATTAAATAGAATTAAAAAAAACTACACAAGAAAAGAGAGAAGCTTTGCAAACACATAGGTAACAGCTCTGCTTCCTAACTTTGCTAACAGGAACTGGTTAAGTGTTTGCATCTACAAAAAGGGAGTTGTAAATAGAAGGGGAAAAAGAAAAGGAAAAATCTCCAGTCACACTTCACAGTTCCCAGACATTCTTTTATCACACACACAGTTCCAGCTGGGACTCAGAAAGGAGCCACTTACCTGACACAAATAAAACTTGTGCAAGTTCCACTCCTCTCCCAGAGCACAGATTTTGATGTCACTGTTCTCCCCATTCAAAAACAGAGTCTGATAAATGTATTTCGAGGTGCTTCTCAATTTTTTCCTAGTTAGAAACAAACAAACAGAAACACAAACAGTGAGAAGCTCCTCCCAGTTCTCCCATTACAGCAGCAAGAGGGTTTTCCCAGCCGTGTCCCCCCCACCTGGCACTGCTTCCCCACTCCCTCCTGTGCCCCCTTTGTGCCCCCCTGGGCCTCCCCCAGCCCAGGGCAGGACAAGGAGTGGCTGAGCCCCCCAATCCTCTCCCCACCTGCCCCATAGGAAGGCCAGGCTGGGCCTTGGAGCGACCCCCAGAGCTGCCCCCAGGCCCAGCCCTGCAGCCCCCCCAGAACCACCACAGCCCCCCCCAAACAGTGTTCCCACATACCCACCCCCACAACTCC